>JANHGC010003643.1:6337-23010 GCA_027560395.1 Boaedon fuliginosus
AAATAAATAAATAAATAAATAAATAAATAAATAAATAAATAAATAAATAAATAAATAAATAAATAAATAAAAATAAATGTGTAGTTTACAAGTGGTTTCCACCTCAATTGCAAGTTTTGCTTGTTGCCTTTTTTTCTAAAAATAAAGTTCATTAAAGATCTGCAGATGTGCTGATCTCTGCTAAATTATGTTTTTAAATTAAGCGTTAATTGTGTAAATCTTCACAGTTGTGTGTGCACACTATAAATAGCTATTTTGACAAAAATCACAAATTTTCTGTCCGTAAATCGCCCCCCACTCAAAGAGCGCTTGGAGATAGCACCTTTTCTTTCAGAAATAAACATTTTGCTGGCCCCAATAATGCAGGCTGGTTTGCTTCCGTCCCATCAAATGGCTTTCCTGCTGCTCCTTTCACTCTCGCTGTAGCTGCCAGAACTATTCCGGGCTGGCTGGAGAGCTGGCAGCCTCCCTTGCTCTCTCCTCCACCTCTGGATGCCTTGCGCCCCTCCCAGAAAATGCAGAATTAAAGCAGTCTGCAATTGGCGTGGAGAAGCCCCAGCTGCCCAAAAGAACAAGCCTAGAGCAGGTTGGGGAGCTTGGCAGGAAAAGAGCCTCTGAAGGGAAGGGGCCAGGCGCCCTTGCGGGATTCAGGCGCCAGGACATCATCTGGCTGGCACAAGCGTTCGCTTCCCCTTGTCCCAGGGTCCTTTTGTACTTGGATCTTGACCTCTTTCTCTGGTTCTCAGGACCGTCCTTACGCACCGGTTTTGGCTGTGATCATTTGACTGTGTGATTCCAGAATCTTTTTGCAGTTGGGTCTCTCTCTTGCACACTGTAATGTGCAATTATTTTTGCTCACTTTTCACCGGATAGACACGGCACACAAAATAGGCTAAAATCCAGGTACGGAAGGTAACCCAGTCCCAGCTAGAACATCTTGCATGAATCAGCCCATCTTGCTAAAGGGTTCAGTGTTTCTCCACCTCAGCCATTTAAGAGGCATGGACATCGATCCCCAGAATCCCCCAGCCAGCAGGCCGGGTTAAAGTCGCCGCCTCTTAAGGTTCTGAGGCTGAGAAACACTGTTCTGGTTTATTTGACCATAACAGTTGTGTAAACCATGGCTGTTTTACTGGACTCGGTTAGGGTTAGTATGCTCTGTGAATACAAGCCTGCTTTTTCTGCTCCGGGGCAGTTCTCATGCCATGGACTTCAACTGTGTCAGTGAAAGAGCTGACAACTGCACTGGCATGACATACTGAACGGGGTTAGTTTTAATCTTGGTTAATTTTTTATAGCTTTGCACTTCATGCAAATCTGCCCTTTTACTTGTTTATGATTAAATGTATTGTGCGACTTCAGGAATGACATTCATACAAACATAAAGATGGACCTTGTTTGGTGTTTCTCTGACAATAAGGCCGAGTCTTATTTTCTTTTAGACTTGAAAAATAAGTACTTGGGCTAATTTTCCAGGAGGGTCTTACTTTTTTTGAGGGACGAGAAGAAGCCAGGGATCCTGCAGGCATCCCGGGCACATAAAGGCCTCCAAAATCCCTGGATTTATTTTTGAGATAGGGGTAATATTAGGCCCACCTCCCAAAAAATTAGGGTTGGGCTTATTATTGGGGTGGGTTGTGTTTTCTGAGAAACAGGGGTATATATAGTGTAGGTGTTTCCTCTTGTTGAATCTAAATATCCATCTGGTTCAGTTCCAAGCTGGGGGAAAGACACCGGGAACATGGAGGCTGATTGGAAAGATGGTTTATTGATGAAGCAGAACCACATGGGATTCTGGGCAGCTGACAAAATGGAGTTGAGACTGAGGGGGTTTTATACCTTCTCTTGGGCTTTGCACTTGAGCTCCCTGTTCCTGTGCAAGAACATGTCCTTTAATATTTTTTTGGCTGTTTTCAGGTTCCTATGGGGTCATGTAGGGGTCAAAGCTGACTCTATAGGCAAACGTGGAAATGCAAATCCTAGGTGCCCATCTGAGCTAATCTGGTCAACCTATGGATTATTGTTTACCTGAGCTCCCAGGTTTCTGTGACTTTGAAATTTGGACTGCAATGAAGGGGCTTGTGTTCTGAAAGGCTGTTAGGCAATTCCTATTGTGGCTAATGACTTTCATCTTGTGTTGGATCTTGGGTGAGGGGCTGCTTTCTAATCCTACTATTCTGCCAAGGAGTTTTGAAATGCCCTGTCTTGAATGAATGTTTGCCTGCAGTATTTGCTTTGTTTATGAATGGAGCTATCTAGCTACTTGTCTTCCTCTTTCAAGAAGCTCTTTATCTCTTAAGTGCCGGCATCTGCTCTGGGCTATTAAGAAAGACCTTTCTGTCTTTAATCTCCATTTCTCCTTTCGGGAAATATAATATTCTGCCTTTTAAATATTTCCCAAAGTATTTCATTCTTCTAGGAGGGGGGCTTCCCACACTCGGAGTAAGAAAAATGGACTTCAGCCACGTTCACAGCACTTCTATAGTGCCTCTGTAAGAGACACCAAATAAAAACTGCAAAAGCTCAGATACCCAAAACCTTTTCCTGCAAATAATGAAGTGTGGTCTGCATTTTCTAGCTACAGATACGTAAATCTATGAATACTAAGTCTCTGGATAATGAAGGGCACCCAAATATAAATAAACTGGAATAGCATTTTCAACCGTTTTCTTTATCCTGGATCATAAAATTGCCAAATCAAAGCCCCCGTGACTCAACAGTGCTGTAACTGGTTACTAATTCCCCGTTTTTCAAGTCCAAAGAGAAAGTCACTGAACAGAAGACATTAATGTGTCTTTGCAACCGAAAATAAACTCTGGGCCCCCCTGGGTACTTGCTGGGAGGGAACCGCAGCCCTCCCAGCTCAATGTGGTCGTTTTCATGCCATCGGCCTCCATCAGGACCCAGGCAGTGGGCACCAAGGGGCACTGCAGTGAAGAGCATTCACTGGTGGGCGCCCACCGACACACGCAGGACAACGATCTCTGCGGGACCCCAAAGGGAGTGGCCACCCACAGCACATTTGTTTGTGTATTTGTTTATTTAATGTATATCCTGCCCATCTCCCCGATAAGCAACTCTGAGCAGCTTACGTAAAAGGATAAACATGAAAGCAGTTCATGTTTTGCAAGCTATGTACAATATATTTAGGAGTGACCCCCTTTTTTGAACTGAATGAGCCAGGCCTGTCTGAATCCCCCGAAAGGAAGGAGTCAAGGGGTTGTTGGCCCAGCCAATGCCGGGTTGCGTCTCCCTGCAGTTTGAGCCAATGATCATGCCGAGAGGGGAAACTGAGGCTCAGCGCTGTGTTTCTGCACAGAAGGAAAGAGCGGGGGCTTGTGATCCAAACGCAAATCAAGGGTCACTGCTGGTGTTCAACAAGATGTTTTCTATACCATAAAACCACACATGCACATCAGAATTTCCTGATATTTAACAGATTAACAGATTAACAGAAGGGACCTTTTAGGTCATCTAGTCCAACCCCCCGCCCAAGCAGGGGTTTTACCTGTGGCCCCTTCCAAGGCGCAGGGCTCGGCCAGGGCTTGGCCCATGGGCATGGACTAGGGAGCTGTGAGGCCCTTCTCCTAGAGCTCTGCTGCCTTCCTTAAAGCATCACCCCACACCGCCACCCCCACAAAGACCTGGTACCAGTCAGCTTCCCTGTCCCAGTGAGAGACGTCGCTGTGACTGCGAGGAAAACTCCTCCGTGGCTGTGGGCCTCCGGTTCTCGGCTGCTCCTGGCAAACCTTCGCTGCCCAGCTGTAGTGGCCGGAGGGCCTTGCCTGGCAGCAAGCCCCATTTGCAGCAGCAGCAGCAGCCTTGGCTTTGCCCCCGTGCCACTCTGGGTGCCCTGCAACCACCAACCGCCGGCTCTCAGGCAAAGCTGCACTTCCTGGGGTCTGTTGTTGCTCTTGAAGACTTGCCAGAAGATCAGCACCCCCGCCCCCACCATCCCCTTCAGGTGACAAAGGGATCAGTGGCCACCACATAAATCTAGAGCTAATCCCCACAATCAATATTTTTCATTAAGAGCCTGTGCGAGTCAGGCCGTTGGAGGGAGAAAATCTGTTTAGGGTGACATCTTGATGAAGTTATTCAGCGCAGGGCATTTAAGTCACTGAACAGTGATCAAGAGTGCCCAGCAGGGAGCTTAGAGGTCGCTGGGCTGGGGGGGATTGACACACGGAGCTGCCGGCCGCCAGAGCTCCCCGAGGAGGGGCGGCCACGATCCCCACAGAAGCGGACCGATTTATCTTGGCAACAGAGCCGCCGTGTGCCATGCAGAGCCCCCTCCATGTCTCTGCCCTGGCAGCCCTTTTCCTCTGCGTGGCTCTCCCTTAATGTTCAGCCCAGCTCAGGACCTTTCTGGATGCTCTTTCTGTCTCCTGCAAGGCTCTCCCCCTCACCCGGCGCCTCCAGCCCCTTCTGGCTCCTCTGCAAACCTGGGCAGCCCCCTCTGCACCTCAGCACCCTGACCTTCACCAAAGTGCCTGGCCAGAAAAGAACTTCCTGGAGGGAATCCTGGCTTTTTTGAATGGTCCCAAGGTTCTGCAATGGCCGGGGCGTCCTTGTTCCTCATGCTAAGCTGGTCAAACATGCCCTCACAGCTCGGAGAGCAGGTTGTCCTTCATCCGCTCCTCCCCTCTGTTGGGGGAGAGGGAGGCCTTAAGGGCTGGGCAGGGAGGGCTTCTTCAGAGGCCCCAGGGATGGGCCCCTGTCCCTTGCAAGGGAGCTTGGCTGCCTCCCTCCTCGCCTCGGCTGCAAACTGAGCCCTGCCTGGCAGCTCTGGAGAGCCAGCAAACAGCCTCCCCTCCCTCTCTCCCTCCAGGCAGCCCTGGCAGAGCCGGCTTCCCCGGAGAGTCGGCTGCCCTGGGCCATGAAGAGGGATTCCTCTGGGGCAGGAAAGCTCCTTCAGGCAGCTTCACTTTGCCCCCGTTTCTCCCTGTCGTCGGTACTGAGAGTCCGACACCCCCAGACAGACACCCCAATCTTTGCGATTAGAGACTCTGTGCCCAGCCTGACAATCGTTTTGGAAGACGGGGTCCCGCAGGTATCCTACAAGGGCAGCCTGGCAGGAAGCAACCTGGCTGCCCAGCTCTCCCAAGAGGGCAGAGCGCAGCCTGGCTCCCTTCACCTGAACGAAGCTGCCGTCCGTGGATGACGTGGAAGAAGGAAGGTTCCGGCTTGCATTGGGAAAGCCGCCGTATCCCCGCTTGCCCGGCTCTCCCCTCTCTTGCTGAGGGAGGGGACTTGCCTGAGAGCCAGCCGGAGCAGGCACGGTCCTCCCCCTCCAGCCTCCCATCAGGCCAGGGGAAGGGCAGGGCTCCAGCGGCTTCTGCGGCCCCTGCTGGAGGGCAGGGCTGGCTCTTGCCCGCTCTCCACAGTGCTGAAACCTTCCCCGCCGGCAGCTGAAGCTGATGAATAAAAATCCGCTGCTGTTGGGTCTGCAGCCCCCCCCCCTTGCCAAGCCCTGCCAGGGGCAGCTGATGGCTGTCGCTGAAGGCAGCTCCATCAATAATGGATGCTTGCAAACCAAGCAAGTGCGAAAATTCTCTCTCCCCCATGAATTATAAATGCAGCCCGGCTCAGCTGGGCTCCCTCTCCCTTCCCATTTCTTTGTGTATTAAGGGGGGGATCATGTTTCCAATTAACACATTCCGTCCTTAGGTGACACGGGAGCAGTTCTCCAGCGATGTGCAGATGCCCTCTCTGTCCCTGCTAACCTGCAGAGGAGGGGGGAGCAGAGCCAGCTGCAGTGGTGCTCAGCTGGGCACCTGGGTCCTGGCCTCCCCAGGGGTCAAAACAGCCGGAGCCGGCGAGAGACTGCTTCCCCTTTGTAAATGGCTTTGTGCTAAAGATAAGCCGTGTGTGTGGTGTGGCGTCCCCAAACTGTTTTATAGATGCCCTGCTTTGGGGATGAGGTCACAGCAAGGCAAAGCTAGGGGCAACAGGCTCAGCCCCCACCCAGAAAGGGATGCTCTCCCAGGAGCCCAGGGTGACAGGCACGGCCAGCTTGGCTCTATCTCCTGGGCCCAGAGTCAGGGCAGCAGCACCACCTTCCCGTCTCCCTGGACCATCCCGTCTCTACTCAGGTATGCGATGGAGCCTAGAGAGACAAACCTAGAGGATGAAAAAAGAATAAACTTGCGGGGAGGGCAAGTTATCACTGCCCTCCAATCTAACCCAGTTTGGGCATCAGCTGCCTAAAGTCCATTCTGCATTCCCATCAGTGGGACCTTCTGCTGTGGAGGTCCTCTTGGCCCTACAGCTGAGTCTGAGGCGAGCTGCAAAAGCCGAGGGTGCCTCTTGCTCCTGGTCTCTGGGGGTCCCAAGGCCACTGCTGCATGTCAGGTGCCAGGGAAAAGTGAGTGGCAGTGATGGCCAGAGAGCCCTTGGGGGCTTCAGATGAAGGGCTCAAATCCTCGCCTTGTCCAGGACAGCAGGTAGTGTAGCTTGACCAGGTGCCCTAAAAACTTCACATCTCAGGCTTGGGTGTCCCTGGCTTGTAGCCAGTAATTGCCCTCTCTTGCATTGAATGGCCATTTCCAAGAATACGGTGCAGATCCACAGGGAACCACGATGGTGGTACATTTCATAATTAGGCCTAAAGGAAAGATGAAAGGATTTTGCAAAATTGCCCATAATTGTCAGTGACGTTTGCTTTCTCCTAAGAAAACAGTTCTGAGAACAGCAGGACGTGATCGCAGGCAAAGAAAAGGCCTACCCTGAGCTGCCGAGAAGCAGAGGCAGGACTGAAATGGTGGGCCATCCACGGCTTTCCACAGGGAGCATCCCCAGCTCTGGGTCCCTCCGTGGGAATCGTGAGACGACTTAGTTCTCCACCCAGCAAGAAGACAAAAACTCCAGAAAGCCAAGGGGGTAAGTAAGGGCTCTTGGGACACTCCTGCCTTGGACCCACATCCAAAACAGGGTCAGAACTACGCAAGGTCCCAGCGATTTCCCTCTTTCCCATGTGGCAGAGGGACAAGCCCCACAGTCGCCCCCTTTCCAGCTGCCCATTCACCCTCTTCACTTGGAGGAAGAGCTGGACGTGTGGCCATCTGGAGAGCCAAGAATGGTTCAGAAAAGGAGCCAGCTGTCCTTGCCGTCTTCCTCCTTGTTTCCCCAAAAGGTCTCCTGCCTCTGTCCTTTTCCTCCCTTTGCCCGCTGTCCTGGCCTGCCCATCTTCCATGGTGACAGAACCGTTTCTTTAATTATTATTGTAATCATCTTAGTGGTTCATCCACCCCACTCTGAAAGTCAGGCCTGGCACAGTGAGTGGCGACCTGTGTGGGTTTCACATTCCCCCCCTCCCTACTTATTCTAGTTGCGTTCCTGGCTCACTACACATCCTGCCCATCAAAGAGGTGCAGTCTGACTGGCAAGATTTTTTTTTTTGACAAATTCAAGCTGCTTTTTGCATTGCACCTGTCCTGGAGGGAGCTCAAGGCCTTCCCAGGGCCCTCCAGGTGGCCTTCTCCTCCATATTGCCAGTCACTGGAGAGAAAGGGGACTCCAGGAGCACAATAAGATGGACAGCAGAACTGTGGTTCTGGATCTGGGGCCTGGGGTGTCTGGATGATGGGCATGTGGCACAAGGAAGACTGCAAAACTATGCTTGGCCAGAGCATGGCAAAAGGATCAGAAGAGCTTTCAGCTGGGAGATAAAAGCCCAGGAAGGAAATAGAGACTTGCATGCCATAGAAGGAAATGTGGCTGTAATCGAGACTACTAAATCATTCACTAAAAAGCAGGAGTAACATTGGCTCATAAAGTTTGTGGTTTTCATTGCCTACAAGTTAATGCTCAGATCTGCCCGAACTTCTAATGCAGGAAATGAAATATGATTTGATTGATACAACGGAGACCCAGTGAAATGGCCCCACGTTTGAGAATTCCATTTATTCAAAAGACCCAAAAACAAGAGGGGGAATCATGCGCTAGGATTAACGAAACTGCTTCTGGTCAGGAGTCCAAATGAACTAGACAGAGAGCGTTTGGTTACAAGGGCAGCCCTGAATCAAAGTGGTGTTGGGGGTGGCATCTGTGATTCCCCACCTGGCCTAGGAGGAGACCCCGAGGAAGCTTCCAAAGAGAAAGGATCAGAGGGGCCTGCTGTTTATGGAGATTCTCCATCCTCCAGGTCCTGGTTGCCCCGAAGGTGCTTTTTTCAAGAGACAACTGGACTTTTGGGTTTTTCTTTGAAGACGCTGCGCTTCTCATCCAAGAAGCTGAAGAAGCTGAGAGGTGGAGAAGCTTCTTGGATGAGAAGTCTCCAAAGAAAAACCAAACAGTCCAGTGGCCCCTTGAATAAGCGCCTTTGGGAGGCCTGGTGTTGTATCTGTGCAGGTATTTGGGTTAGGAAGTCTACCTCTGGGCTGCTTGCATAAAAATAGGGAACAATAAAAAGAACCTAAATGGCGGGAAGACGAAAGGCTTTCTACTTAAGCCCTCATGAAACTTTCTGTCCTCGATCCCTTGGTCCTCTCCTGTCTTTCTTATCTCCCTTTCAAATCACTCCCAGTTCCTGATCTTTTCAGGAAAACAGGTGACAAATTCTAACAGAGAATGAACACCTTTGTGCTGCCCTAGGACAACGTCAGAATAAGCGGGTGGAAATGGGGCGGACTCATCAAAGCAGCTGCCACTTATTTATTTATTTGTTTGTTTGTTTGTTTATTTATTTTTTTGGTTCGATTTATACCCCGCCTCATTTCCCGGGTCAGGGGAACTCGAGGCAGCTAACAACAATAAAAACAATCAATACAATGCAAAAACCTAAACAGCACTCATCAGCAATCAATCAACATTTCATGAGGGGAAGGTTGGTCAATTACAGGCCCACCAAAAAAGCCAGGCCTTTGTGGCTTTCCGGAAGGCCATCAAGGTGGGGATGGTCCTAATCTCTGGGGGAAGTTGGTTCCAAAGGCTGGCGCTGCCAATGAGAAGGTGTTAGCGCAGGGGCCCGCCAGCTGACATTGTTTGGCAGATGGGACCCATGGCATGCCAACTCTGTGGGACCTAACTGGGCACTGGGAGGCATAAGGTAGCAGTAGGAGGTCTTGAAGGTACCCCGCTCCTAAGCCATGTAGGGCTTTAAAAGTTGTTACTAGCACCTTGAATTGTACCCGGAAGACTACTGGCAGCCAGTGAATTTCGCGGAGGATCGGTGTGATATGGATGCGCCGAGGTACACCCTCGATTACTCTTGCAGCTGCATTTTGCACCAGTTGAAGTCTCCGAGTGCTCTTCATGGGCAGCCCCATGTAGAGTGCATTACAGTAGTCCAATCATGAGGTGACAAGGGCATGAGAGACTGTGAGAAGAGCCTCCTGGTCCAGGAAGGGGCGCAACTGGTGCAGCAGGCAAACCTGCGCATAGGCACTCTTAGTCACAGCTAAAAGATGGTGGTCTAATTGAAGCTGTGGATCTAAGAGTACCCCCCTGTTCAGCGGGGAGTAATTTATCTCCTCCCAGTATTAAAGATGGATAATCAACTGGACCATGGGGGGGCGGGCAATACCCATAGCCACTCAGTCTTGTCAGGGTTGAGCCTGAGCATATTGGTCTCCATCCATACCTTTACATCCTCCAGGCACTGGGACATCACAGCAGCGGCATCACTAATTCGATCAGGGGCAGAGATGTACAACTCTTTTCCAAGACTGCGCATAGGCAATTCCAGCTGCTTTCAAAATATGTATATTAAATATATATTCCCTTTATTTAATTTCCTTGCTAAAATACCCAATAAGAATATTTCAGTCTTCAGTTCAATACATTGTTTTGTCATAGCTTCCAACTATGCTCAAATTTTCATCGAGTATTTCTTGGGCTTTGGACATTTCCACCACAAGTGATAGTATGAACCTGGAATTTGTTTACATTTCCAACATTTTGCCACATTATTTTTACACATCCCTGCTATCTGTACCGGTGAGTAGTGCCATCTATAGAACGTTTTATATAGGTCTCCTTATACACCACTGACATTGTTTATTTGAGATTTCTGTTCCATAACCTCTGCCAATTATTCAAAACTATTGTGTGGCCAAAATTCTTAACCCATGTTGTCATATTTTCTTTAACTTGTTCTTCTGCTGTTAACAGATAGTTATATGCTCTCTTAATTATTTTTTCATCTGTCACCATTAAAATTTGGACTAATTCATTTGGCTGCTTGTAGAACCCATATTCCTTCCTATCCTTTTCATAGCTAGTTTGTAATTGCATTAATGGCCACCATGATAAATTAATCTCTAAGCCTCTTAACTCTTGCTGTGTCTTTAATTCTCCCTTCACATTTAATATATCTTTGTATTTTATAATTTTGTCCATGTTCGGATATGTCCATGCCTCCATTGTTGATATCATACTGTAAATACATGATTTTAGGAAGAGATACAGCTCCTTGTTTAATATGTCTTGGGCAGATACAATGTTCTTACACCTTCATTTTTCAAAATACTCTTCTGAATGTAATATGAAGCACTGTAGTGCCTTATGCATAACAATAAAATAATGGTTGTCTCCCTTGCCCTCCAGTTCTGAAAATGCAAAAAAAAATTCTGCATCTGAGATTTGTCTTTGAGGAATGAAGGTCATAGTTTCCTGTCCTAGCCCAGAACAAAAGAGAAAAAAAAGCATGGTGATTGTCCTTGATTAGCAAAGATTAGCAAAGATGCAGATCAAGTTTAGGTACTGAAGTTTTGAATATGTAGATTGATGGGAATATTTTGCTTGATGCTAAATAAGCTGTTGTCACATTATGGATAAAACTGATGGATATTGAATGGCTTGTGCTTGTGCTTCTTAACATGGAGCATGAATGTAGGTGAAGAGGATGGTTGAGTTATACTTTTCTATTCTATATATTCATCACTTTATATAAAATAGGAAACTATCTATTACTCCCTACAGTTAAATAGATATACTCTTGGTGAAGACATTGGATGATCACCTCCTCTAGAAGTAAAAATAATGTTATTCACTACCCCAAAGATATAAGTTAAAAAACAAGTTTCAGACCGAGATTTAGTAAAATGAGAGCAGCTTCTCAATTCTTTGGGGGAAGATCTTAAAATCAGACCACATAAAAGAAAAAGCTACATATTCTCTGTTCCAGTTTCTTCTAAGACTATAATCTTTGGCATAATTAATAGGAAGTCCCATTGAACTCAGCAGGACTTACATCTGAATAAGCAAAGGATGTCTTTGTTATTAGCATTTTTATTGGTTTTCTTCATTTAGCAATCAAGACAGATTGGAAGGAATAGGAAGGATAGAAGCTTTGCATGCAAAAGGTCCCTAGTGTCTCCAATTAAAAAAAGATCTTCTGAAGCAGGACTTGGACATTGTTTTGTCTGAAACTTTGGATATCTAGTTTAAGTTGGAAAAAAGAACAGTGGGTTACATAAGGGCATGTTAGATAGAGCAGTTTCATATCATCTTAAATGAAGCAGTTCTTGTTCTTGGTGCAAGATGTAAGCAGTGCGATGTTCAAAAATTGGTGAACAGTTGCATCACATGAAAATAGAGTTGAACTATAACAGAGATGGGTCATGTGGCATCTGGTTGTTCTTGAACTCAAACTGTGATGAACCCAAGTCAGTGCAGCCACGGGTAGGGGATAATGGGAACACTGATTCAGCAACATTTGAAGAACCATGCATTGTGTGCCTCTAGATAAAGTATGAAAAGTCAAAGTCCATGCAGAGATCAGGGCCTAAGAGCATAGTTTTGTTTTAATTCATTATTTAAATTTCATATATTACTTCATTTAACTTTTATATAAATTCCTTCCTCCATTTTTTTGGTTGATATATATCGTGGGACAACTGTATAGACAACTGTATAGACAACTGTGTAGAATTTTCCTTCCAAGAAAATTGCAAGCTGCTTTTTGTGTGTGTGTGTGTGCCCTCCAAATATATTGAAATGCTTAGTTAGGGTGGGCATACTCAAAACAGCTGTTTTTAACAAATACATGTTATTTTTACATGAAAGGTGCTTGAAAAATCATTTTTCATTTTGGAAACTGGTTTCTTTCTTTCATTCATTCAATTGTATCTGTCCTTCAAAATTGAGTTTCCACAGGGCAATATACAAAGTAAACATCTTAAAAATAAACAAACACATTTATGAAAACTTGCAGTAAAATAAAAATAAAAAACACGAGCCAGAATAATTAAAAAGTATATATGCAATATATCAATTTACAATATACATTGTAATATATAAAACAAATTAAAAGGAAAGAGAAAATAAAAGTGTCATTGTATGGGGCCCTAAATGCCAAAGTGTTATGTCTCTAAAGATGGCATTGTAAATCTAGACAGCCTCCACGAAAGGTATCTTCCTAAGCAACTAGTGACCCTTCCTCAACAGTGTCTTTGAAAGAACTTGTAGCAATGACATGTATCTGCAGGTATCTTAATAACTGCAACATGAGTTGATACCAGAATAAAATTGGGAGCAAGTGAACATTCTCCAAAATTGGCATAGTATATAATATCTGGCTATAGTCAGCATTCTTGCTGCAATATTTTACATTTAAATTTCTAGAGCATTTGCAAGGACCGCTCCAGAAGAAGTATCTTTAATATGGATTATTACAATAGAACAATATCTACCATTCTGCCACAGAAGACACTTTTACCTCCTTTGTCACAGATGATCCAGAAAAATCTCCAGGTTATAAGCTTGATTTTTTTTAGAAAGAAGTTCAATGCAAATCATCTGGACAAAATGAGCTTCAGTTTATTGGCCCTTATCCAGTGTATAACTGTACCCAGGCACAAATTCAAAGTTTTCACTGCTTCACTTGAATGTGATGAAAAGGAGAAATAGAGCAATATGTCATCAACATGCTAATCTCTTTCTGATTTTACTCAGCAGTTTCATCTAAATGTAGAGCATCATGACAATAAATGATATCCATGGAACCTCTCGCTTCTTTCAGAACCTATGTGTTGAATAAAAATTCTTCATTACCAACTTTTGAAGACATCCATCCAGGTATGAAGAGAGCCATAACAAAGCTGATCCAGCCATGGTGAATTGAAGCAGCATCTCCAGATGAACACACTATTAATAATACTGAAAGTCACTGAGACAGTGTAGCATGTAAATTTAGAAGTCATGGCTGTACTTGTCTGGTATGAGTCTACAAATGGGTATGGGGGAAAGGGAGATGAATTATGCTCTTGAAGGGCCATTATGCTGTCATGAGGGCTGATGAGCTGACCTGCCAGCTAGCCAAATCTATTGTGGGGAGATGTAGAACAGCAATCCAATTGGTCAAGTCTGGTATATAGCTATTGTGGACTTGAGTCCTAGGAGGACACCCACCTCTTCATGCTGCTGGGCTAATTAAAAATTGAAGAGAGAAAGAAGTGGAAGAAAAAAAGAGATGAGAGCAAAAGACTATGTGAAATGGAGCTGAAGAGGAAAGTTAGATAATGAAGTGGAGCAGTTGTCAGTTCCTGTTCAGGAAGAAGAAGAAAGACCCACCAGTTGCTTCTTTGGAGGAAGAGAAGTGATAACTCAAAGAGGTGGCATCTTCATGTAAGAGCGAGGAAGATTTGTTGGTTATTAGTGAAGCCCTAGTCTCTGACAAAAGACTGGACAGAAGACTGTGAGAGAGGTTCTTCCCCCAATGGAGAAGCAGTAGGTGTTTAGCTAAACAGATTTAGGAGATAGCCAAGCCAAACTGAGCATGTTATGTAAATCCATCCCATCCCTATCTTCTTATTCTCTCTTGATACACCAAGAAACATGAGACAGAGATGGAGCTGAAAGGGGCAGGAAGCAGGAAAGTTAGTGTGAGGAAAACCTAGGATGAAACCTGACACCAGATGAACAGGTGAATACTGGGATTGTGTTGTATATACCTGTTGTAAATAGATGCACTGTGAATAATAAAAAGCAAAAATGTCTAGTTTTGTGTGTCAATTGCCACCCTTGCAAAGAAAAATACATCTCCAAAAAGATGAAAAAATACATCTCCAAAAAAATACATCTCTTTAAAAAGAGCCTCATCACACTGTGACAGAAATCAAGATCTAAAAATAAATGTAAAAGGATTTATAAAACCTATTTAATCTAAAAATGGAATTCATTTGCCATCACTTGAACAATGTATTTACTCAGAAGGCTAGTGTTGCCTAGGCCAATTAACCAGATCGTCTGGATCCTGTGATTATACTTTCTAAATTCTAAGTTTTAAACTAATCTTGCTGCTAGGTAGAATAAATGATGATGGTCAATTGTTGAACAAACAGATAATTGTTTAAATTCTATTAAACATGTTGCCAAAATCCTCTTACCAGGCCAGGCCCTGGATCCTTCTATGGAATAAGCTGCCAAACCTGTAGATGAGTAATAAATTGATTTTCACGTGTCTATCAAATGTGTCTATCAAATAAGCTATGAAGGATTCTGTGTGATCATCGAGATAGTCCCAAACACTTGGAAAACAGCACTACTCAGTGTTGTATTACAGTATTACTCAGTAATGTTCCGTCAAATAGTGTATGTGAAAACATTTTCTTCTACCTGAATTCTAATTGTCTTTCACTTTGCTGTATTGTATTTATATTGGCTACATAGCAAAAGCTAAATAGACTTTGAATAATGCAAGGTCACTAAGGAACAATTTTATCAATTGTGTAGATTATCCTCTATTCCACAGAGGGACTGAGATTTTAACAAAAGTTCTCCTGGTAATAGTCAGAAAATTTCCCAGAACACTCTGAGATCTATTGGAATTCATTAGCCTTCAAGGTGTATCATTCTAATAGATTCTCACCATTACAGAGAAGAATAGTGACTGTAAGTCTCAATCTTAACAAAAGCGGTCTGATCAAAGCAAGCGAATAGATAAAAATCCACCTGTGTAAATAGAAAAAACAGATTGAGAGTATAATCTTTTTGTATATGTAATTGGCAATAACAACTGGAAAAGATTACAAGATAGCAATGACATAAATTACATTACTGCCATGAGCTTTTGGGCTGTCATAATCTTGGTGGATCCAACTTAGATACTGGAATCTGATAGAACCCTCATTCTGGAGGTCCATAAAATCAGATCTGAAGCTATTTCTATCAACTCATGTTTAGGAAAGCTTTACAGTGGAATGGGTATTGTTCTAGCAGAACCACAAGTCTTTCCCAAGTGCCCATGACCAGATAAAAGCACCCGAGATGGGTATTTATTTTCAGTCCCCCACTTTCCGCTCAAAGTAAATAGAAGAGATCACAGTCTAGGCTCCAATAGATCACCAATGAAATCATTTTTGTTAGCTGTGGTGAGAACATATTGGTTCCTGCTGCTATTAAATTATTATTATATATAAATTAAAAGTGTTTGAATATTGTTTCTATTTATAGAGGGAAGGCCAATTACCATCTGTCTCTTGTTTTTACTGTTGTCAGATTTAACACCAGTGGTGGGATTCCATTTTTTTTTACTACCAGTACTGGGGGCGTGGCTTGGTGGCCGGGGTTGATGGCCGTGGCTGTATAGTCATGTGACTGGGTGGGCTGCTGCACCTATCCGCTCCCCATTTTTTGCCTAGAAAGCGACCCTGAAGCCTCCTGGAGCCAAATAGGGATGCATGGAGACCCCTGGAAGGGGAAGGGTGGGGAGGTCCAACCAGAGGTGGTATTTGCTGGTTCGCCGAACCAATCTAAATTATCACTACCAGTTCTCCCAAACCTGTCAGAACTGGCTAAATACCACTTCTGTTTAACACCATGTTTTTGCACTGTGTGAGAATCAACTTTTATGCTACAAGAGTATCAGAAGATTCTACCCAGCACATAAAATTAAAATCAGAGCAGGAAAAGATGAAACTAAGTACCTCTTGGTTTTGTCACCTCCTCCTGAAGTGGCTTCATGAAGAAGTAATTATCTTGGGTATCTTCCCAAGTGGATTGGCTTCAAAAGCTGGTGCTGCAAAAGATTATCATCTGGAAACACCTCATTCATCTTTTCACAAAATTCTAGGCAAAGTAATAACAACATCCTACTAGTCAGCTGGATTCATTATTTTCTCCTAGTCAGATTTTTCTATAGATATTTTGTCTTAAACAGATTTCTAGTTCACAAAATTTAGGTTTGCTATGACAAGTTTAATAGATGGAACACCTAAGAAAATTAGTCTATTCTTAGAGACTAACATATTTAATCTGATTTTCTTTCTTCTACAGCTCATTACTTTGTAAGTCTTCTCAGATATCTCTGAATTTTTTAAGAAATGCCCAGACAAGTAACATGGTTGTTCATGTATTTTCCCTCAGAGCTGAGATTAAGCTGTGTCATATTTCTCCAGGATTCTAGACATGATGGACTACTGAAGAAAAACTTCAAACAAGGTTCACTCAACAGTTCAGTTTCTGAGCCACTCCAAGACAAAGAATATCTTACTTGTCTACCAGTGCTTCTGTCTCATCCAGAGGATCTATTTCAAGTTCCCAAGGAAAGAAAAACAACTTTACTCAGCTCTGCTCTGTTTGCAAAGTACTCAGTTAGAAAACTCTGCATTCTGACTAATTGTCAATTAAATGCTGCTGCAGTAGAATATCAATAGTAATGACTGCTGCAGTTATGACAAGGGCATTTATAAGGTGACAGCTGTTGATCTAGGGCTGGGGTCTCCAACCTT
>JANHGC010003644.1:21147-33804 GCA_027560395.1 Boaedon fuliginosus
AATCTGGGTCCTCATTTCACCAACCTTAGAAAGGATGGAAGGCTGAGTCAACCCTGAGCCTGGTGGGATTCGATCTGTCCACCTGCTGAACAAGTCAGCAGAGATTGCAGTGCTGCATTTAACCACTGCGCCACCGAGGCTCTCCATCGAGTTTGGAGACACCATCATCTTTTTTTGGACAGGGGCACTTAAGAATAACCAAATTCTTTATTCTGTAAGCAAGTTTTAGATGTTCTGGGGGAAAAAAGCAGGGGGCTAAAAATGCCTTTCGTTTTTCTAGGTTGTCCTGTCTATCCTACCGCAAATAACACAATTCGCTGGTTTGCCGGAAACCAACCCATAGAAGAGGCTTCCGGCTTCTGGCCCAAAACCCTGGTTGGGGGACGCATCCTTGAATTCATCATTGCCTCTGACCAGTTTGCGGGACCATACACGTGCTGGGCTTCGTCACATGTCAAGCCATTGTCTGTCTGGGTAAATGTCAAGAAGGAAGGTTTGTTGAAAGATCCCCGATAACATTTTTACGTTTTCGTTTTTGTTTAAATGTTTGGCACTTCCTACTGTTATAATCTAAGGCAGAGGTGGGGGACTATGGTTCCTTTATGACTTGTGGACTCCCAGAATTCGTGAGCCAGCCATGTTGGCTCAAGAATTCTGGGAGTTGAAGTCCTGAGGTCATAAAAGGACCATAGTTTCCCACCCTTGATTTAATACTGTGAATATCTGGCTCTTCCCTTAAGCATTTGATTAGGATGATGGTTGAGCTGGAGGTTCTTGGTCTGGCATCTGAGGGAAGGACAGTTTTATTTCAATCTTGTTTTTTAATTGCTTGTTCTATACCATCTAGAACAGTGATATCTAACCTTTTTGGCACCAAGTGCCCAAAGCAAACACATGAATCCCCAAAATGCAATACATGTGCCCCCATGCATGTGGCCCACCCCGTGCATGCACACGCATCCCCTGCATATGCGCAGCAGAGACCCGAAGACCAGCTGGCCATCGGGGGGGCATGCACACATACGCAGTGGAGCTGAGCTGGGGCGATGGCTCGTGTGCCCAGAGAGAGGCTCTGCGTGCCACCTGTGGCACATATGCCATAGGTTCGCCATGATGGATCTAGAATCATTGTATGAGGTGGGCAGTCATATAAGTTCTGTAAATCAGTCAATCAGTCAGTCAGTCAGTGAGTGAGTCAGTCCTTTTTTATGAATGAACTAGCTGATTACCTGGCCTTGCTTGTTTTTTTTTTTTTTTAAGAAGAAGTATATTTGTGCCACAGCGTTTGCGGGCCTTTTGAAGCCCCCGGCACCCCCTCCCACATCACAGGCGACTTTACTTGGTGGGGTGGACTTCTCCTTTTGAGCACTGTTTGAAAATATAGCACCTCAGTTTAAATATGGAGCCTCTGTTTGAAAACTGCACATGCTCAGTAGACAGTTGCTGCTCGTTCATTGAGAGTGTCCTCTTTGTCCCCCCCAAAAAGGGGGCAAAAAGGCCCCCTACCCTTTGGTGACCCTGACAGTGGTGATCTTACTATGCTTTGCTATCTATCTGCCAAGTTTGAGGTAGATGGATGCAGGATAGAGCACAAACACACATCCCCATCCCACTTCTCTTTTATAGATATAGATTTCATGCTGCTACTATATGTTTATGTTTTCCTTGTTTTCCCTTTAATGTTCTTATAATTTTGCAAGCCAACATGTGAACTTCTCATATTGGACAACATAGAAGTATAATAAATAATACATAAAATAAATAACAATTGGGCAAGGAGTCCTAACTATGTCTTTAGTTTCCTTCTTAATGTACGATCATATTCTTCGTAGAATATGTGGAATTCCAGAATTGTAGAATCCTACAGTTCAAGTTGGTTGAGGAAACTTTCTGTTTTTTACATCTAGCTTAGGAACTAGATGTGATAGCCAAACCCATCTGGATTTGCATATCATACAGTGATGTAATAGGGCTTGTTTATGGCGGGCTTAGCATGCTCTGCCTAGGGCCATAATATGTCTAAACCAGTATTATACATTGAAACAAATTATAGCTTGATGGAATTAGCACCCCTTGTCCTAGTAAGGCATTTCTTTGTATAGGGAAGAAGTAAATATATGTGGGATATATCCTCTTTGATAGAATATCGATGGAAGCTTGGTGAACAGAGTCCCTGCTCAACAACTTGTGGAAATTTGGGGACTCGCTTGCGGAAATTTCTATGTGTGAATATGAAGGATCAAAATGTGAATGAATCACTGTGCAAGGACCACCCAAAGCCAGTCGTAAACAACCCGCAGTCCTGCAAAATTCAAGATTGTCCGGCAAGGTGCAAACGTTTTGTTACTTTATTCAGATTTGAATATACTCTTAAGATATCTGTACATATATGTTTTGCGTGGAAGGTAGGTAGATTTCAGATTTATTTTACTAGGGTGTTGAAACCCTCCAACTTCAGTCTGATACAAAACATTAAATGTTTTTTCTTGCAATTCTTCCTTCCAGGTGGGCAACAACAGCTTGGTCTGAATGCTCTGCTTCGTGTGGCCATGGATTTCACCGCCGCCGAATAATCTGCAAGCAAGTCAAAGCCAACCAGCGTGCCTTAGCTTTGCCTCCGGGCGCTTGTGCAGACCAAGAGCGTCCTTCGGAAATGAAACCTTGCGTGGGCCATTTTTGTGCCGAATGGATTGTTCACCCCTGGAGCCAAGTAATTAATTCAATGATGAATGGATCTATCGCCTCTGTTGAAGAACCTCTTGATCGTTTTTATAGTGCCTTTGTTTTTAGGAATAACCCCCGACACCTCGACAGCAACTCGCAGTCAGAGTAGACTTATCTTGAGTGTGTTGGACAAGTTGTATGTCAAGCCACTTCCAATGTTTCATGGACTAAAACTGCTGGCTATACATCTGGTGAAAGTACCCGAGATGACATTTTATTTATTTTGCATCTTAAGCTCTGTGGAGCCCATGAATATAGAACCTTGCTCGGCTTTGATCTGCTCCATGAGGGCTGAAACTGGTGCTCAGGGTCACAAAATGGACCAGAACTAAAGAACTAGCAAGGTCAAGTCTCAGGACTAATTTAGAGAAATAGACCCTAATGCTCAGAAAGTCCAAGTTATGCTAAAGATCGAAAACAGTTCTTATTGGCTGTTCTGCTCAAGAGGTCCTAGGTAGATGGACTGAATTCAAACCCTAAGGGCTGTTGGCTCTCTGACCGAGTACCTTTACCCTGTTAAAAGTCCTAGAGGTGTAAATAAGTAGGACCACACTTGCTATCTAAAAATAAATCACAAGGAGAAATTAGATTAATCCAGAGGTGCCCAAACTTGGCAACTTTAAGACTTGTGGACTTCCAACTCCCAGAATTCTGGGAATTGAAGTCCACAAGTCTTAAAGTTGCCAAGCTTGGACACCTCTGGATTAAGACGATCACTTCTGGGCATGAGTTCACACGAACAGGAAGCCCGCTACTACCGCTCTGAGTTCAAATAACCTGCACTTTGCTTGAGAAAATGCAAAGCTTCGTCTTTGTAATGGGAGCTGCTTGCTATCTGTCTTCTCCTCAGTGCACCGGATGTTGCATCAGTCTCGGAGTGGGCTTACAACACCGCCGGATACAGTGTCGGCATCAGAATGGATCAGCGGTGCCGAATTCACTCTGTGATCGTGAGAAAAGGTACGTCTGCCAAGCATGAGACCCATAACCTGTCTTTTCATCTCAGCAAATGTCATGACATTCTCCCACTGGGTTCTACTGGGAAGGCATGAGTCAGTGCACGCCACATATTTCTTCCCCCACAGCAATCCCATTAGGCTAATAAATGCTATACTTTTATCGCTTTCTGACTCCAAAATCAGTGCAACTTTCCAATATTGGAGGGGCTGCCACTGAGAGGAGGAAGGGATCAAGCTATTCTGCAAAGCACCTGAAAGCCAGACAAGGAAGAATGGATGGAAACTGAACAAGGAGAGGTTCAACCTGGAAATTAGGAGGAATTTTCTGACAGTGAGAGCAATCAACCCATGGAACAGAAGTTGCCTTCAGTAGTTCTGGGAGCTTCATCACTGGAAGCTTTTAAGAAGAGACTGGACTGCCATTTTTCAGAGAGGGCCTCCTGCTTGGGCAGGGGGTTGGACTAGATGACCTACAAGGTCCCTTCCAACTCTGTTAATCTGTTAAACTTCAGCAAGATCTTATCTCCCTTTCTTTCTCTTTGCGGAGGGATATTGCTAGTGTAAAAGCAAAGGATTGGTACATTTTTTTACATCGGAAGTAGCAAACTGTTTGTCCTCTTTAGTCAAAATATTTCTCATATGTGTTTTATCATCTGGGCCTTTGGCTGCAATTCTAGATCTAAAAAGTATGACTAGATACTTCTTTTAGGAATGCCCCCCTCTCGGTTTCCCATTTTTATAAGTCGGATGCCCTCTGTTTTCACATCAGTTTGAGAAGTTTGGAACGGAGATAAGGATTATGGAAAAGAGCGCTTTGCAGAAACTTGGCAGATGATTATGAAGACTCTCAATCACCCAAGCCATGGTGGTCCCAAAGTTGCTTTTCCAAAAGGCAACTGGACTTACTTGGTTTTCTTGGTCTTCTTCAGAACTGAAGAAGCCTCTTGGATGAGAAGCGAAATGTTTTCAAGGGGGGAAAAAAACCCCAAGAAACTCCAGCTTCCTTTTCGAAAAACACCTTTGGGATTCCCAGATGATTGCATTAAGGGGTGAGGTATACCGATTTAGCATAATCTGAATTTAACCGATGTATGGTAGGAAAATAGAGCTGGAGAAAATAGAAAGTAGACCAAAAAAACCCTTGTCACATGCTAAAGAATAGCAGGGACTAAATAGATGACTATTATCAGGAAATAAAACTGCAGAGAACTGGAGAGATGAGAGAAGTTGGCATTGATTGGTTGAAGTCCGGATCTTAAAAAGGGAAATTCTTCAGTTATGTCTTGTATTGATAATCGCAATACTGAGCATGGGTGAGCCTTAGGTTTATTTATTTATTTATTTATTACATTTTTATGCCGCCCAATTCCCGAAGGACTCTGGGCGGCTTACATCATGGATAGCAATAGCACTCAGATGTTATATACTGCTGATCAGAGCTTTACAACACTCCCCAAGCAGTTGCAGAGCCAGCCTATTGCCCCCAACAATCTGGGTCCTCATTTCACCGATCTTAGAAAGGATGGAAGGCTGAGTCAACCTTGAGCCCGGTTGGGATTCGATCTGACAACCTGCTGAACAAGTCAGCAGAGGCTGCAGTGCTGCATTTAACCACTGCGCCACTGAGGTTGCAACGAAGATCAGGAAGGGAGGAATTATCACCTCTTGGATTAAGTCTCCAACTGCGGCTTTTTTCTCCCGCTTTCCTACTTCTGCAGGCCGCCCGTTAGAAGAAGCTGCTCTTCAGAAAATTGCGACGTCCATTGGCGAACGGGTCCCTGGCGCCCATGCCCCGTCGTCTGCGGAAGAGGCTTCCAGTCACGCCAGGTCAGCTGCGTACACAGGAAGAAGAGGAGATTGGTGGCCGATCAGTTCTGCGCGTGGAAAAAGAGACCCACGGCCTGGAAGCACTGCAGTGTCACTTCTTGTGGCAGTATGTAAAAAAACAACAACAACCCTTTACATCCATTTCTCGCCTTGCCCGTTGCTTGGGGCAAAAAAACGCGTGCAGAACCTGGAGTGTGGCTGAACATTAGCTGTAGAAGGAACTTGATAAATCCGCGTTCTGCTTAAACGGTGGCTGCAGGAAGCCGTAAAGAAGAAAAAAGCCAAAGAACACCCCCCAACACACACACACACACACACACAAGTGAGCTCCAAAAGGCGCTATGGACCAGATCCATATCCAGTGAGATTTCTTGTTCATGAGTGAGCCTCCAGGAAATCTGCACATTAAATCCAGAGTCATTTTGAAAGAGACACACGAGGCAAAGAGAGAGAGACAGAGACACAGAGAGAGACAGAGACAGAGAGAGACAGAGAGAGAGAGAGAGAAAGAGAGAGAGAGAGAGAGAGGAGGATATTGATGCTTTATTTAGATGTTACCTCTGCGTTTGCCAGACAGGAGATGTCGGTCTTAGGGCTTCAGCATCCGAGAGCCGTTGATTGTGATGACACAAGCGTGGTCCCTTTTTCCTTTCTGTTGTCGGTCATGTGGAGGAGGTTAGTCTTGTATGGGAAGCGCTGAAGGACGCCCCCCCGTCAAGAGGAGAGTTTTCATTCGTCTTGTAAGACAAGGGAGACTGATCAACAAGGAGGACACGAGCTTGCTGAATTGATAGCATGAATTCATAAATTGGACAAAACGGTTCCTCTTCCTGATTCTTCCGGTGTGCCCTTATACCTTTTCCAACAACGTAAACTTCAAACGGTTGGGTTTTTTTTTTTTTAAAGAAATCATTATGATCCGCTGAGTGTACTACTTGAAAGCCTCTGTCCTGATCTGGTGTCCTTCAGATGTGATGAAATTGCAACGCTGATTTTATGCAGCCCTGGGGAACAAGGAAGCCTCCTGCAGCCTTGCCCGGATGGCTTCTTCAACAAGGCAACGGGAATTCGTTGGGTTTAAGTAGCGCTACTGATGATGGTACAAATACAATTGAAGGCTTGTGCATTTAAAATATACTGGAATCGGCCATCGGACTGCTTTGCTTGTCACCTTCTTGATTTAATCCACTTTAAGACAATTTTTGGAAAGTACAGAAAGAAAAGTGTTCTCTCCCCACTCCTCCCCACTGTTTCTACTTCATTTTTCGGCCAACCCACATTGTCTGAGACTCCGTTTCATTAGCTTCAGATGAATCCCAAGTTCATTCCTTTAAAGTATTTTCAGTAGAAAGCGATGTCCGCGATGTTATAATTTGCAGGCTTCTTAACGGAATTGTTTTTGATGATCGATGCAGTGTAATTTTAGGAAGACAGATCCGTATCTTGCAATCTCTCTGGAACCTGATCAAGGCAGGGAGCCCCATTAGTCTGGTATGGAATTGGGTTTGAGGTTTCTACACTGGGGCTCAGGATTGAAATGTTTCCATTTGAATTTGAAGATGGAGAATTTGGGGTCCCCCCACCCTCTCTTGCTTTGTCAGAAGAGAAGTCAGAGCAGGTCCCCAGCCAAAAAGGGATACCCGTCTATGCTGCTTCTGAAGAAACCCTGTATTATTTTACAGTCGTTTGAAAGAGGGTGAAAAACCCAGATCTATTATACTGCCAGAGGTATACCAGAGGTATCTGCAGGGTCAGTTCAACTGATTTTCATCCCTTTTGATCATTGTGCATTTGGAAATACGCCCTGCCAGTCCGTTCCAAGAATCACTTCAAATAGATTGGTGCAAAAAAATAATAAACATCTCAGTTCCAACTATCAGATCATATACATTATTAGAAATATAAATGAACGTGGCGGCATACAGTTCTGCCCAAGTGTTGAAAAAGATAGAGAAAAGAACAACTGAAATGCTTTGAAATGTTTCCTGTGAGACTCCTGAAGTTCCTTAGAATAACAGAAAAAAAAGACCAGACTTGCGGTTGCTGGAAACTGAACGCAAGTGGATTGAACAAACGTTCAGCTGTCATCGGAGAAACCGGTGAAGTTGATTGACAAAGGACTTCAAAAGGTCAAGGTAAAGGTTCCCCTCGCACATATGTGCTAGTCGGTTCCTGACTCTAGGGGCCGGTGCTGATCTCCATTTCAAAGCCAAAGAGCCAGCGCTGTCCGAAGATGTCTCCCTGGTCATGTGGCCGGCATGACTAAACGCTGAAGGCACACGGAACGCTGTTCCCTTCCCACCAAAGGAGGTCCCTATCTACTTGCATTTTCACATGCTTTTGAACTGCTGGGTTGGCAGAAGCTGGTTCAAGTCACGGGAACTCACTCCGTTCCGCGGCGCTAGGGATTCGAACCGCCAAACTGCTGACCCATTCTGACCGACAAGCTCGGTGTCTTACCCACTGAGCCACCGCGTCCCTGACAAAGGGCTTAGCATAGACCAAAAGATATGCTATGCACACTTCTTGCATAATTGTGTGCCTCAAAATGAAGTGAAAGCCATTAACCTGATTAACTCAGAATGTCTTTGATCGATAGGGAAGCTATCTTCTTGATTGGGAAGCAATATAAAAAAAATGGATGGAACCATAATTAGATAAGAAAGCTTCAAGTCGTTGGTCTGGCTCATTGAGGGCAGCATTTCAGTTTTTTCTTAAACTGGAGTTTTCCTAGCCTTACCTGGAGATGCTGGGCTCCAACCAGGAATCTTCTACTTACAACACCTGTGATCCTTCAGTAACCTGTGGCTCTTAAAAGTTATTGGAATCCGCTGTCTATCAATGGCTATTAGCTCTCAAAGCAGCGTGGAAATTTCATTTTTTTCCGACGATGTGCCTCCAGATATCACAGGCAAGAAAAACAGGTGTGCTTTATCCTCATGCCCTGCTTGTAGGTATTCCAGGGTTATTTGACTACTGTTTAGAAACTATGTGAGACTACCTGAAACTTTGGCCTTATCTGTTGAGTCAAGGATAATTCTATACCTGTTCTTATCTTTTAGGGTTTTTTCCACTTGTTAACTCCCGAGTTCTTGCGTAAACTTCAACGGTCCTGTTTCCTTGAGCTGGGCCCTCTGACAAAGGGCAGAAAAGCGACACCTGAGTTTTTTTGGTTTCTGTCCCAAATGTCTTTCAAAAGAGAAGGTTTAGCCTCGCTAACGGCTGAACGACTGCTACTGTAGAAAAGGTGTTTGAATGAGGAAACGTGCGTTTTTGGCCCATGACCAAACATGATCAAATTAAAGTCAAGCAATTTTGTCGATTGCGGTAAAATCAAGGCATATTTTTCTTTTTCTAGCCAAATGAATTCCATGTTTGAATGTTCCCTGTGGAGGTAGAAAGTACTCCATCGAACCTCAAAAAGGTGATGTCTGGGAAAACTCAGGCTGAGTCACACTTCTCAGTATACAAGGATGAGGAATACCTACTGAGAAATAGAGGCCTATTTGCACAAAATTAAATGTGGAAGTAGGAAAAAAAACCTTTTAGCATTTGATTTTGCATGAATAGAAGTGCTTCTTTCCAGATTCACAATCTTTAGTTTTTTCTCATTGAATTCAGTGGACTTTAAACTTTTGCTGTATCGGGGGCCCTAAATTTTAAAGCAACCCTTGGCTTTTTGATTGCACCCCCTTCTTAAATTAAGATAACCTGTACATATACTTTTGTATATATTTATTATCTGGTTTAAAAGTGCAATATTTTTGTATAGTGTGTAATAAAGATTTCGGATCCTATTTTTTCTTATTACTAAAACTTACTCTTGCTTTCTTTTGTGTTGGGATTATTTGAAAATAATGAGCTGCTAGCATTTAATGCTCTAACCCATGCTGGACCTGTAAAGACTCATTTTGGTGCTGTAGGTATTAAATGATGACCAGGCATGTATGGGCCAGTCCAATACGGGTAGTCCTCAACTAATGATCTCAATTGAGCCCAACATTGCTGTTGTTAAGAGAGAGAATTTCTAAGTGAGCTTTGCCCCACCTTCTGACCTTCCTTGTTAGTAACACGGACATAAAGTGAATCTGGCTTCCCCAGTGACTTTGCTTGTCAGAAGGTCACAAAAGGTGACCCCATGACCTTGAGACACCGCAGCGGTCATAAATAGGAACCTATCGCCAAGCGTCTGAATGTTGATCACGTGACCATAGGGAAGCTGCAACAGTCATAAGTGTGAGAAAATGCTAAGTCAGTTTTTTTCAGTGCCGTTGTAAATTTGAGCCGTCACTAAATGAACTGGTGTAAGTCGAGGATTACATTATAACGACATCTCAAAAGAGTTCATTCCATAGAATTCAGGAATTTGTCTGTATCTGTCTGATGACCAAAAAAACCGCAAAATATACTACCATTTCAGAGCAAATGGGATTTTACACCCTTCGTCTAGCTACAATCTTTAAAAGTATTTTAAGAAACGGGAAAATATAATGTGACACAAAAGAGTTTTAATTAGATTTTTTAGAGCAATACATTTACACAGGACAAGTTATAAAATAAACAGATGCTAATCTCAGTCTGTATCTGTGTGAGTGACACAACGCAAACATTCCCAGACATTCAGAGGGTTCGCTGTCCTGTTTCGGATGATTTATTTTTTTGCTCTTTTGACACTACTTATCAATCTCAGGCTCTTATTTTGCTAACTTGGAGACAGAGCAGAAGGATTACACGGTGCCTCAATTATAAAACCATTTCCTTAAAATTAACGAGTACAAAAGAACTCGGAGGTAAAATTCAATCTATCATATCGAAACAGAAACACTCACTGGAACAAATTTCATCAGTTTAGGGCTATTCAAACAGAGGACTTCATTAATAATAAAAATTAAAAAAAAAAACCATGATGGTTGAAATAACGATCTGAAAGGCAGATTTGTCATTCTGCAATGTTATTTTGCGTTGTGTTTTTTTTCTCAGTAAGAAATTGAGTCAAATTTGGGGCAAAGCTTCCTGGTCTAATAGCTGAGGCCGCATATTTACTTCTGATCCTATAAATTCTTCCTGGATAGGTAGCTCAGCTGAATTCAACAGGAGATACTTCAACTAGTAGGACTAAGACTCCATCTTCTGCCCCAACTCCAAAACTTGTGTTGATAGGATTGAGTGGCAGGAAGTCAAGGTTGCCTCAGGCAAGTACAAATCTGCTGATATGCAGATAGGTGGCCAGTTAAATGTCATTGATACTCTAATAAGGCCCATAAAATTTTTAAAAAGCTAGTTCCAAGGTCACTTGTTAGAAATACCTTCGGTTCAAGGTATCATAGGCTTATTTGTAAACACAACCCTATTGTTCTCTCTAGCCACTAATCTCTCAATTCTAGCCCACTTCTGTGACTTGGCATTACTGAAGATGAGATGCTGGAAAACTATAACTGTAAGTAATGATTCCTTTCTGGATCTAACTTGAAAAAATAAATTGCAAAAAAGAAAAAAGAAAAAGATGGCTACAAACAGATTACATTCAAATCATACCATACAGTACATAGTAGTAGAAGTGTTTACTGTATATTAAATTTGTCAAGTTATTGCTGGACAGCCATTTTCATTAAGGATTAAATTATTTTAACAAACCACTGAAGAAGAAAAAAAAATTTCCCCATAGAAATACTGATTCGGTTTTCATCCCTGTTCTCACAAACATTTCCGTTTTCACGTTCCCAAACCCTTGTAATCAATTGTGCTTATTTTAATAGTTAGAGCCACTGTATTAAGTCTGCCTAAGGCATGATATTTGTTCAGCCCCGGGCAGAGCAAAATAGTTAAAGAGATTAGGACGCCACCGCTATTTCTTTGGGGAAATGGTTACCATTGGGATGGACCACCTCATTGACCTCTGGGGTCGTCTTGCGGAAGAATTTGTGACCGCGCGAGTCGGTGCTGACGTAGACGTATCCCGGAGGAGACGGGTAATTCACGGGACAAATCTCTTTTCTCTTGGGGGTGTAGTCCGCACGATACACGGTTTCGTCCTCGAAGCGGGCCGAGCTGGACAAGACTACCTTGGGGGGTTTGCAGCTCGGGGTTGGGAAGAGACTGTGCGGCGTATAGTGAGATCGGAAGGTGGTGATGTCCTCCAATTTACCCGAGGGCTTCGGGATCTCCTGGGGTTTTTTAATCATTTCCGGCCGATGGATGTCCCAGGCCTGAAACGAATCCCTCATGGTCGTGTTCCCTTGGAAGGGGGGGCCGCTCTTTTTGATCCTTTCCAGCGGTTTCATGAGGACCACCGGACCGACGGTGTGAGGAGGGTAATCGAGGCGGGATGTGGAGTTAAACTCCATGCTCCCTGTAGGCGGAGCGTACTCCTTCGCTTTACGGAGCTCCGGTAAGGAAACCGCCCAGGGCTGGAAGCGATCGCGGAATTCTGTCATCCCCTCAAAATCGGCCCTGGTCTCGAGTTTGGTCGGCTCGGGCTTGCAGCTTTTGGGGAGATCTCCGGGGAGCCCCCTGAAATCGGTCTGGTGGGTGGTGACGTTTTCAAAAGGCTGGCTGCTGGGCCTGTAGGCCTCTTTCGACTTTTCCCACCTGGGCTCCAGCTGATGGGGAACGTAGTCGCTGCGGTGACAGGTGTCGCTGGCGAAAGGCTGGTCTGAAAGGGTGGTGGCGTCGGCGGGCTTAATGAGCTTCCGGAGGGCAAACTCCCTCGGGATAAAGGCATCCTGGGAGGTAGTGGCGTTTCCAAACTTTTCGGTGGGAGGGTGGTAGATCCGCTCCACTTTGCAGGGCTTCCTTTTTTCTATTTCCCAGGTTTTAAAGTCGGCTTTAAAGATGAAAAAAAAAACAAGAATGGTTACATTTTTGATGGACGTTGCTGTTCCTCACCTAAGAGTAGGCCAGTGATGAACTTACGGCAATAGCAATGGCGCCTAGACTTGTATACCGCTTCATGGTGCTTTACATCCCCCTCTAAAGTGGTTTACAGAGTCAGCATCTTGTCCCCCAACAATCTGGGTCCTCATTTGACCCACCTGGGAAGGATGGAAGGTTGAGTCAACCTTGAGCCTGGCGGGATTCGATCTGACAACCTGCTGAACAAGTCAGCAGAGACTGCAGGGCTGCGTTTAACCCCTGCGCCACCGAGGCT
>JANHGC010003645.1:8327-18811 GCA_027560395.1 Boaedon fuliginosus
CAAGCAATGGGGAAGCAGCTGCGGAAGGGGGGGAGCTGGGCTAACTACCCCCCCAAAAAAGGGGGAGAATCAGGGACTTGCAAAGGGGGGCAGATCACTCTTCCAAGCCCCCCCGAGGGATCCCCCATCCCCATCGGGCAGAGGGTTCCCGAATCCCGGACATCGGCTGAATGTCGGGGCGCTGAGCTTCTCCCGCCACTGGGCTACCTCTGACCTGCACCCCAGAAATCGGGGTCTCCCGTCTCCCCCACCCAGGCCCCCTACGCCGAACTGCTGACTCAGCAGGAGAATACCCCCCCCCAAAAAACCTCCCTTCAGCCCCAGCTGGAAGAAGCGATCGACAATCCCAGGGTAATAATAACATGGACAATTGGGGGTGTGGGGGTGGAGCAGTGCATCATGGTGTTTGGAGTCGGCTAGTCTACTAATCTTGATTCTTTCCAGGCTGGCAGTCTGGAAAAGGCTCAGCTACAGCTAGCAAGGCGAAGGGAAGCGGAGAGGGGGAAGAGAGCGGGTGAGGGGGCTGAGCAGGACCCAAGCCCCTTGGGAGACCCACAGCATTCGTCCAGGCTGCTCTGGGAGGCCGGAGCCGTTTGTGGGCAGAAACCGGACGCCCAGACCAGCAGCAACACCGACAGCTCTGGGTGGGCCACAAGAATCACCTCCCACCCCTGAACCCCTCTGGGAAGGGCAGAGGCCCCCTCCCCAACAAGGCCTCCAACAGCCCCTGCTCAGCCGAGTTGGCCGCTCCCAAGTGGACACAACTGGGCAGCCATGAGGAAAAGCAGCACGGAGGGCAGCTGGGAGGGCAGGGGAGGGGGGACCCCGAGAACAGCCTCTACACCTCCCAATCCGCCTGTATTTTGCACACACACCCCTTCAGCCCTTTGCAGAAGACCAGAGCTGTCTCCCACGGTGGGATTTTCTTTCGTGGGGCCCCTCCTGGCGAGTGGGAGCCATGGGCTGCTCTCAGAAATCCCCCCCCCTTCTCAGGCCTGCGAAGATGTACAAAATCCACGTTCAAGGCTGCTCACCGACACACGAAGACGTGACACACAAAGGGGGAGACCCAAAGCGAAGGAAAGGGAGGGAGGGGGATGAGTTGGGGCTTAAGGTCCCCCGTCAGAGACCGTGAAGCCGCAAGGGGCCAGAGGGATGGGCCAGAGGGCTCTGACCGTGGCTCTTGCCCCATAAATGGACCGGCCGCCTCCATTTATGGTCTGCATTTGCTACTGGCCTGTGCTCCAGGGGGGGTCGTGGTCTGCTCTCCTCCACCAGCCGAGGCCCAGCCACGTGGGGCCCCTCCTCCAGGCAAGCCAGGCCGCCGTCCTTCTGCTCCGCTTGACCAGGAATGGAGGCCGTGTCCCCTGCTGCTTCTTCGGCCCTCAGCCCCTCTTCCTGCTCCTGACCCCTTAGCTCCAGGCCTGGGCCAGGCTCAGCCACCGCAGGAGCACTGATGGACGCTGCACCCGTCGATGCCGTCTGAGGGCCGCCCGAGGGCTGGGGTGTGCCGGGCTCCAGACCGGAGGAGCCGTCTGAGGGGCCACTGGGCTTGGAGGGAGGCCCCCTCGCCACCTCCTTTTCCCTGGGGCCTTTCTGCCACGGGAGGGAGAAGTCCAGCCTCCTGCCAAACACCGTCTCTGAGAGACCCCCGGTTTTCTCCCCCTTCTCGTCTCCCCCAAAGAGAACGGAAGAAAGGCTGCTCCAGCCAGACTCGCCACCCGGCTCGGCCCCCGTCTTGCCAGCTGCCGGTGAGAAGAAGGAGCCCATCGGTTTGACGCTGCCGGCCGAGGACCCGAAGCCAAATTTCTGCCAAGGGGGCTTACTTAACATCTCAAATACGGACGTGGCGCTGTTGGACTTGGAAGGCCCCTGGTCTGAGGTGCTCCCCGAGGCCTCGGCGCCCAGAGGCCTCTCCCGAGCGGCTGGAGCCTCCTTCTCCTCCAGGGGGACAGGCTTCGTGCCACGGACCCTGTCCGCACCTTCACGGTACAAATCGGGGCTCTCGTCCAGAACCGTTCCGACTTCCACGCCCAGGCTCCCACCTCCGTTGGGCGGGCAAATGTCCGCTTGTGCCTTTACGGCTGCGGGTTCATCCACACCCGACTGGCTCATGGCGTCCTCCGTCTCGGCTTCCAGCCCAGGCGTGTTTCCCCAGCCTTCCCGGTCAAGAGGAGTGCCCGCCTGGGAGTCCAGGTCCAGGGGCTTCTGTGTAGCAGCGCCAGCCGCCTCGTCCGATGTCTCGGCTCTGGTCTCCTCCAGCATCGCGGCGGATTGTGCCGCCACCCCCTGGCTGAGACCTTGAGCGGGTGTATCGGCACCCCCCCTTTCACCCAAAGTTAGGAAGCCCACTCGCCCCCCTTCGGGGCCTCGGCTCTTCTCCGAGGTCAAGGTATCCAGAGCGTTTGGCTCAGGCTCTTGGCAAGCGCCCGGCTGTTGGCTGGCTTCTGTTGCCAGGTCCATTTGGAGAGCTTCTCCTGCCAGGTTCAGCAGACCGTCTTCCGTCAAGGCGCGTCTGGCCTCCGTCTCCGGCAGCCCACCTCCCGGGCCCTGGGCTTGCTGCTGCCCTGAGCTTCCTGCTTCTGAGCCCTCACCTCTGCACGCCTTGCTTTCCTGGGGGGCGAGAAGCCCTTTCCCTGGGACAAAGGCCGTGGCTTCTGTCCCGCCCGAGTCCCCCGGGGGAGGCCTTGAGGGCCCTGAAGCTTTCCAAGGAGGGTGTCCCGTGGAGAAGCCAAAGAGGCCGCCTGTGGACGAGGAGGGAGGCCCAGCTGGCTGAAATGCGCTGCCAAAAAGGGAGGCGCTCTTCTTCTGCAGGCCGGGGGCATCTGGAGCGTGGAGTGGGCTGCCCAGAAAGTCAGAGAAAGTTTTAGTGGGCTTGATTTTGGTGAAGAAGCTTGAAACCTTCTCCATTGAGGAATCGAGAACGGACTTGTGGCTGGTGGCTTCTTCAGGCATCTTCAGCCCGTCCAGCTTCCCCAGTGGGACCCTGGGGACAGGCTCCTGGCCCTGAGCCTGCTGGGCTCCAGCGGGGGAAGGGAGGCAGAGTCCTTGCAGGGGCTCCAGCACCGCCTCCTGACCCGAGCCTTGGACAGCAGCTCTCCTCTGGGCCACGGAGGTCTGATCGGAAGACGAACCGGGGTGTTGGGTGTTTTCAAAAGCTTCATTCTCGTCCGGAAGAGGAGCCGCGGCCGTCTCAGACGGATACACCGCCGTCTCATCCCACTCAGCTGGGCTCTGGGGCAGCCACTCTGGACCCTCTGGGATTTCTGGAGGGGAGGACGTCCCATCCTCCGGGAATTCAGGGCCAGGCTGTGCCGGCTGGTCTTCTTCCTTGGCATCGCGAAGGGATACGCTGGCCGTAAGCCACTCTCCCGAGGCACATTCCCCGGCCTTCTCCTCGGCCACCGGGGTGCTGGCTTCTCTGGCCCCGTTCTGCAAGCTGCAAGCTTCCTGCGTGCCCAGCGCAGCCCCTCCACGCCCGGAGATGGAGCCCTTCTCCTGCACCGCTGGTTTCCTGGCCATCCGAATGGCAGCATCAGCAGAAGCGGATTGCCACACAGGGGGTTCCCCCTTCCCTTGCGACGGAGGCGGCTGAGCGAGGTGACCGTGGTCAGGGGCAGGCGGGGGCCCTTCAGGGCGGAAGGAGGCCCAACTGAAGAAGCTGAAGCTGGAGCTGTCTGGAAGCCCCTGCTTGGCAGGGAAGGGGATCTGGAACAAGCCTTCTGTCTCCGGACCTCCGGCAGTCTGAGAGGGGGCCAGGGCAGGCGCTGGGGCAGGCGCTTTCCTGGAGGCAGGGAAGAGGGAGAAGATATCCCAGCTGCCGGTTGTCTGCGGGGGCTTTGGAGGTGCAGCTTGGGAGAAGCCAAAGGGGAGTCTGAACCCAGGTTCCTCGGGTGGCTGCCTGGACCTCTCCGGCTGGACCTTACCAAGCAAGACTCCCTGCTGCCCTCTGTCCATCAAGGAGGACTGGCTGGTGCTCAGGGAACTGGGCGTCCTTGCTGCCGAGCTGCCCAGCAACCCAGAGAGGCTCCTGAGCAGGCCTCCCTCTTCTGGGGGTGGGCTGTGCCGCCCCATTCCAGGACTTGGGTGCGCGTTGGCTGCCCACTCAGCCTTTGCAGGAGGCGCTTCCTTGACCCTGGCTATTTCCTCTCCGGCCTTTCTCTGCTCCTTAGGGAAGAGGTCCTTCTTGGCCATACCTGCCCCAGGTGGCTCTGAAGAGACACCCCCCTCAGACACAGGACCCTTACCGGGTTCCTGAGCAAGATCCTGGGGTATCTGCCCGTTACTCAGAGGTGGGACGGGGGTGTCGGATGGGGAGGGGGCTGGCTCCTTGGTGAAAAAGTCCTTGATCGAGCCGAAGAAGGAGGACGGAGCCCCCGGGAGCTCGGCCTGGCCCTGGGTTTCGTTTTTCACCTGATGGGGCTGAGAGGTCGGCGAAGGGGGCGACGGAGGCTTGCTTCCCGGCATTTTAAAGAAACCGAGGAATCCTGAGTCTGCAGGGGCCGGTGGCTCTTCCCCGGGGCTGCTTGTTCTGAGGTCACTCTTAGAAAGCGCCTCCTTTGCCTTAGCAGCTATCTGGCTCAGGACTGGCCAAGGGTTTTCAGGCTCTCCCAGGGACCCTGGAGCTGCCCCAGCACTGCTGTCCGGCTGGGCGGACGTGTGGGAAGGGAGGCCCCAGGCGGACGGAGGGGGGGATCTGCGCAGGGGAGCCCCCTTCGGGGTGGGAGACGGAGCGACCGCAGCCTCTTCTCGTGCAGGGGGACCTGGCAGGGGTCCCGGCTGAGCTTCTCCCTTCTTCCTGGGCGTTGTTCCAGACGCGGCTTCCTTCGCAGGAAACCTCGACTGTGGGCCCCAGTCCTTCTCGGCCACATCCTCCAGCACCTCAGCGTCCTTCCCTGAGCCCTGACCCATCAGCCCACCCAAGGCAGAAAGCCAAGAGGAGACCGAGAGGCTTGCGGCCTTCCTCTCTTCTTCGGCCGTCTGCGCTTCGGCAAGAGGCACTGGTGGGAGACCAGACTCGGTGGCAGCTTTAAAGACTGGAAGGCCAGGAGGGGCCACATCCAGCGACCTGGGTTGGAGCTCCTCCTTCAGCCCCCCGCCAGAGGCCATCCTGAAACGCGCCCGGAGGTCGAAGGGCGCGTCTTCTACAGGCCCCTCCCTCTTCTGCTCAGGCCCAAAGGCCACCTTGCTGGGTTTCAGAAGCCGGTACCCTGAGCAGTCGAAGGGCGTCTCTTTCTGGGGGTAAGCGGATTCCTCAAACATTTGGGAAACGGTCTCCACGCTCGTGAACCTGTCCCTTCTTTGAAAAGCTACAGACAAATCCAGGGGCTTGTTTACAAAATAGTCGTCCCACTCTTCCTCTTCCTCCAACCAGAGTAACTCGTCTTCCAGAGGCTCTTTGAAGCTGCAGACGGAACTCAGGTCCCCCTCCGACCCAAGCCTTTGCCAAGAGCCCTCGCGGTCACAGTCCCCGTAGTCGTCTGGAGGAGGGCTAATGTCCGAAGTCCAGATGTAAACATACTGCCCGGCAGAATCAGTGAGCAGAGAATAAACGTACTGACCGTCGGTGTAGACGTAGTAGCCACAATCCCCGTCTTCTGACGGCCACCACACACCCTGCAGCAGAGGCACCAGCCAATCCAGGGACTCCTGGCAGCGGGCCAGCCAAGGGTCCTCCACGCTCAGGGGCTCCTGGTCAGTCAGGGCCCACGTATTAGCGCCATAAGCAGACGAACAGCTTAGATCGATCGGCCCGTCCTCCAAAAGGCAGCTGAGCTCGTGTGGAGAAAGGCTTCCGTTCAAATAAGGAGCTGCCCACATTTCATTTCCCCCCGGACAAAAATCCGGGGGTCTAAACGACACAGCATTGAGATCGGTCGCCGCTGGATCAAGGTTCTCACTCGATCTCCAATCCATTGGATCAGCCGTCCCATCCCTTTTACACAAATTCATGACTGTGTTGGTAGATTCCGACCAGGACAGGACCTCATCCCAGGAGACCGGGTTCTGGTTCAGGACGTAATAAAGAGGCAGGGGCGGCTGGACTGTCTTCACCGGACCACCCCGGGGGCCGTAGCCCCTCTCCAAGGGGGAGCTGCTCCTGCTTTCCTCAGAAGCTGCAGGTTCTCCTGACCAGAGGAACAAGTCGGCAGTCCGTGAGGAACATCTGAGATGTCCGTTTAGGCTTTCATGGGGAACCCCTGGATGAATACGAGGCTCTGCGTTGTCTCGAGAAAGGGCTGGTTTCGTGGGTGAGCATGTCTTCCTCTGGGGCCTGTTCAGAGAGACGGGCGCTGCCTGTGCCAGGCGACCCGGCCTCCACCTTGGGAGCCTGGCCCCCGCCTGGCCCCCGCTCCCGTCCACCTTCTCTTTCGCCTGGTGTAAGACGTTCCGTAGGAAGCTGCCTGCGCCCCCTTGGTCCTCGGGGCCTCCTTGAGTTTGGGGCGCCACTTGAGATCCCCCCTCTTTGGGGTTAGTCTCCTCCGTGTTCTTTGCAAAGATCTGCCCCAAACCAGCCAGAAAGCCCAGGCTCGGCTTCTCCACCTTCCCCGGAGACGGGCTTTCGCCCGAACCGAATCCGAACAACCCAGAGAGCAAGCCAGGGGAACCCTCCTTCTGGCCGCCCGGGCCGTCTTGAGCATCTTGCCCGTCCTTGGAGGATAAACTGCCGGCCAGAGGAGAGCGGAAAAGTCCGGAAAAGAAACCCTCCTGAGCATCAGCCGGACTCTCGCCCCTTCCGACCCCACTAGCCGCCTCTGAGTGATCCCCCACCGGATCCAGGCCGGGTCCACCTTGGGAGGGGGCCGTGGCGGCTGCTCTGCCTGCGACGCCATCTCGGTCGCTCTTGCTTGGGTGCCAGTGGCCTCGCCTGCCACTCTCCTTCCCCTCCGAAGGGCCGGCAGCCCCCTTCTCCCGAGGGCCCCTTTCTGGCCCCCAAGGGCCGCTTCCCGGTTCCCTCGTCTGCTCCTCTTTGTTCTCTGGCGGAGACTTTGGGGAGGAAGACTGGAGACCCTCCGGACTGCTCCCCAAATTGCTCCCCTCTTGGGGGGCCTCGGGGTTTCCAGCAGAAGCAACTTTCAAGAACGAAGAGAGGAATCCTGTTTTCTCCTCGTTTTCCTGCAGTTTGTCCGACAGGCTGAAGCTGCTCAGGAAGGAGCCCGGCAGCTTCTCAGGGAACGGGAAGGAGGCCGCTTTGCTGCTGGCGGAACCGGCCCTCCCGACATCGTCTTCGGACTTGCGCTGCTTCCCCACGTCCAAGGACGGCTCTTTGGCCGGAGGGTCGGCGGGAGTGGAGAGTGGCAACAGGCTGAAGCACTTTTTAAGAGGACCCAAAAAACCGACGGGGGAGTCTCTTTGTTCCGAGAGTTGGGGGGCGCCCTCCTTGGGCCCCTCCCCTGGCTGAGGTGCCAAAGGCTCCGGAGGGAGTTCTGCCTTGTCCGGCTGCACTGAGGGGCAGGGGACTTCAGGGGACTCCGCTGGCCTCCCGGGAACAGCCACGCCATCAAGACCCGCTTTTGGGCTCGCTTCTGTATGGAAGCCAGAGGCGGAAGGTGCCGGACCCCCGGTGGGGTCGGCAGCTGGCTCCCCCTCCCCTCTTTCCAGGGAGGAGCTTCTGGGTGTTGTGTCGCCTTGCTTCTCTCCGGCCTCCGCTCCCCTCACGGGCGAGGGCCCAGCCGCTCCGGTCGTTCCCTCTTTCGTGGTCTCGTTCTGTGGCTCCTTCTTCTCCGTCAAGGTTTTTAGAGAACTGAACACACCCAGGAGAGACTTCACGGCCGTGCTGGTCTTCTGAAAGGCAGACTGGCCCCCGGCCTCATCTGCAGGACGACCGAGGGCTGCGGGGGCCGGACAGGCCTTGTCCTCCCCATCAGAGGCTTCTGGGAGCCTCACACTGGCAGCCCCGGCCACTTTCGCCTGGCTCTGCTCGGGGAGGGAAGGCGGCCCTCCTTCAGGCAAGCCGACACCAGGCCTGCTTTCCGCTTCCATGTCCGGATGAGGCCGGCTGGACGAGTCCCTTGCGGGCACATCTGACGTCTCAGCCGATGAAGACACGAGCTTCTCCACAGAGGACGTGAGGAGGGTCTTCCCAGAGCTCACTTTCTCCGTGAGGAAGCTGAAGAAGGACTGGGCCGTGTCTTTCACCCCCAGAATGCCCGGCAGGGCCTCTGCTCGGCTGCTGCTCTTCTCCTCCTCCTCCTCCTCCTCCGCAGGGGCTGCCTTGGCCTGCTCTGCCCAGGCCGTCTCCTCCGCCCCCTGGACGGGGAGGCCGTGATTCCTGGTGTCCTGCCTCGGAAGGGCCTCCCAGCTGCTAATCTCTTCCTCCTTCTCGGCCAGGTATTCGGACACCGTCTCCACCAAGCACTGCAGCTCATCCACTGCGCTGAGGTCTCCCTCTGGCGGCGCTTGGGCAGGCAAGAAGGCCACGGGTTCCTTGAGAGAGCCACGCGTGGGCTCATACCAGCCGTGGGCCACGTCCTCCTTCTCTTCCTCGTCTGAAGAGCCCTCGAGACCCTCAGGCCAGCTGCTGCCCTCCAGCTCCTCAAGTGCTCCGGCCAGCTGGGAACCACCGGCTGCCTCTTCTGGGTCCAGCCGGCCTTCACCCCCGAAGCGGCCTGGCTGAAGGTCGCAGTTTCCATCGGGGCCGTCAGAGAACCAGCCGCTTTGGACCAGGGGGGCGTTTCTGTACGGAAGCAGATCCCAACATCCGGGCCGCTGAGCCCCCTCTTCCCGGGGGTGGCGGCTGCGGCTATACAGGTCAGCCCCATGGCAAGTGGGGCCATGCTCGGTTCTTATTTTCCTGCTGCTTCCGGAAATAACGATTTCGTGTGGAATTCCCCCGTTGATTGGAGGCCTTCTCCAGTCGCACCCTGCGCTGTCTCTCCGTTTCTTTTTCCTTCTCCTGTCTATAGTGTCGTATTCCGCTGGGTAGGACGGGCCCTCGGGGCGCGCGAAGGCCACGCGAACTTTGGGCGAGGACCCGGGGTTTTTCCCACGGCCACCGCTGTCCCGTCTGGAGAACCGAGGCCTCTGTGCCTCCTGCCAATTCCTAGCCCTTTTCTCTAAAAAGTCTTCTATTAGCTGTTTGCCTAGTTCGTCATAGTCCTCCACCGACTCCTCTCGGCCGAGATCGTGGTCCAAAGGAACCATCCTGACTCTCCCGCCTCTAACGAAAGATCCTTGACTGGGAATGGAGAAAAAGGGGGAGGAAAAAAGAGAGAGAGGGGGAGGAAAAGGCAAGAAAGATGGAAAAAGAACTTTTAACACGACTGCCATAAAGGAATTTCACAAAGAATAAATACGTGGACTTTAGGAATAAAAATAAACAAGCATGAAATAATTAAAAGATGTACCAACCTTGTTTAATGATTAGAAAGCCCCCGTTTGGCTACGATCATTTCTTAATACCCCACAAGAAAGAGAGGGGAGAGCAGGAGAGCCGAGGGCCGGATCCTCTGGGGAAACGATGGGAAGCCCCCATAAACGGGGGAGGAGGGGGGGTCTCCAGACCCAGCAGGGCGATTCTCCTGCAGGATCCCCCAACCCCTTCCATCCGGGGCTGGCAGGATGAAAACAGCCCCTCCGCCTCCTTCCCTTGAGGGGGGCTCCCCTCCCAGGGGTAATTCCACCCCCGACTAGGCTGGGAGGTGGGGGGGCTCAGCGGATTGACTGAGCGGGTTTTGTTTCAATTAAACCTGATGAATTCTTTTTTTTTTTAATCTCTCCCTCCTCCCTTTCCGTTGTTGTTTTCATCCGTGAGGGCTTAATGGCGTGCAGACGGTCATGGTTTGTGGGTTTTAAACGGCCAGCTGGACGGCCTTCGTTCTTCCCCTTGCTTGCTTTACAGCCCTGATCAATATTTAATTCGGATTCCCGGCGCCGCGCAAAATTCTAACAGCCATTCTGGTAGCTTCTCGGCCCTGTGCTTGTAATCGCTAAACTGGGCTTCGTGCTGTTTTAGGCCAATCAGCTGCAGAGAGAGCCTGCGGTTCTTGCCGCCGATCGCATTTCACCATAACGTGCCTATTAACTTGAGGCCGGGAGCAAATGTACAGATTTATGGGGCCTCTATGAGGTTGGAACGCTGGGCAGGAAGTTAGAGAACCTGCACTCGAGGGTTGTCGTGGGGCAGGGTTGAGTCCCCGTCCTTCACTCCAGCTCCTGCTGGGGACCCTGAAAGGAGCCCCCAGCTGGGCATCCTTACGACCACTGTGGTGTCGCCGGGTAATCCTTCCAACCTGGAGGGCAAACACCTGTGCTGCAAATATTGTCCTTTATTTGTTTGTTTATTTATTTATTTGAATTTATACCCCGCCTCATTTCCCCAGTCAGGGGAACTCGAGGAGGCTTACGACAATTAAAATCACAAAATTTAACAGTGAAAAAGTAACAACCCGCAATCACATTCATCCAACGAGGGGCATATTAATCCTAGGACTTCCGCCAGAGCCAGGTCTGTGTAGCTTTACGGAAGGCCAGTAAGGTGGGGA
>JANHGC010003646.1:0-21098 GCA_027560395.1 Boaedon fuliginosus
ATTTCTTACTACACTTTTCTACCTATCTGGCAAGTTTGAGGTAGATTGGTGCAGAACTGAAAGTTTGTATAAAGCACTTATAAACAAACATCCGCACCCCACCTCTCATAGATATAGATTATATGTTTTAATGATGCATTTGTAGGACGAAAGTATTTAAGAATGCTAGCTGAGGAATCATTTCAATTTCCCAGTGAAATTTTCCAGATTTTCTCAAAAATCACTTTCTTGGTTATAGGTCCACAATAGGTAACATTGCCCTAGTTCTTCAACTCATCCTGTGAATGATTTGTCATGATTGTTTTATTAATATATAGTCATCTTGCCTGGAACACTATATTGCACTTGAATGATTTACTGTGACATTTCTTGTATTTGTGACAAAATAGATTTATAAGGTAATTTTTTCCTACTCTAAATTTCTCAATTTATCTCTCATGTTTTATTAAGGTATCACAAATTATCATCACCAAATTTTTTGATATAAATTCCTGATATCAAATCTACTGTGGTTCTTTTCTGCCTGCTTTAAGTTATATTTTTGAATTCGGCTAGAATCTTAGTACTGTTATTTTACTTTTTAAAACTATATCATTCTAACTAAGAAGCAAGAATTCCTTTCGCAGTCAACAGAAAAAAAAGCCTCTTTTATCCCTGTAGAAGTTCTGCAAGTTGAATTAATCTAGTTTCTTGCAAGTTTGTGGCTCTCTAAACTTTTTTGCTTAAGTCAGATGCAGAATGTTGCTGATAGCAAAACACCCAAAAGGCTTACATTGTATTTTATGACATAGATTTTATTTCACACGTGTCATTTCAATTGTACTTTTAATATCTATTATCAATTTCTCTAAAAAAAGGACTGTATTCTTTTATAGGTAGTCCTTGACTTATGACCACAGTTGAGCCCAAAATCTTGTTGCTAAGTGAGACAATTGTTAAGTGAGTTTTGTCCCATTTTATGACCTTTCTTGCCCAGTTATTAAGTGAATCACTATGGCTATTTACTTAGTAACACTGTTGTTAAGTGAATGTGGCTTCCGCATTGACTTTGCTTGTCAGAAGGTTGTAAAAGGAGACCAATGACCATTGTACATTGCAACCATCATATATCCATGCTGGTTGCTTAGCATCTGAGTTTTGATCATGTGACCATGGGGCTATTACAATGATCATAAGTGTGAAAAATGATCATAAGTCACTTTTTTCAGCGCCGTTGCAACTTTGGTCACTAAACGAGTGAGTTGTAAGTTGAGGAATACTTAAATACAGTGTTGTACTGATCTGTTATTTATCTCTACAACCTCAATTGGAACTTACAGCTTTTTAGGATCCCTTATTAGAGACTAAAGGGTGTATTGATAGTCCTTATAATAGAGTTTTATGTAAATTACATTTCATCTCTCTCCCAGTTCTCCATGCTATTGAAGGTTGCTTTTATGTTTGGATCCTTTTACAAAACCATAATTTTGTAAATTTCCCACTTATTCAGCTGCTTATCAATTATCTGACTGTAGCACAAACCCTCTTTGCAACAAAGCTTCAGAAGAAGCATAATTTTCACAGCTATTATTCTACTACTTTAATTCAAATTCATTTTTTTAACTATTTGACAAGTATATAATTAGCATGAAACCATTTATCCAGGTCGCTTGTAATCTCAGTATGCAGATATCTAATCTGCTTATTATATTATTATTATTATTATTATTATTATTATTATTATTTATTCGATTTATATCCTGCCTCTCTTCACCCATTTGGTGAAATAAAATAATATCTAATATTTTTCTTAATTTTTGTCTGCTTCCTCTAACAAAATATTTAAACATACAAGTTAACATGTAGCCCTAACCAACTTCAAAGTTTTTCAGTTCCTCTTTTAATGTTTCAGATGTTTTAATCCTTCAGGTGACGCCTGAGTGAAACATTGCCAGCATATCAAATTAATATTTCTTCACCTTTCTGTTGATTGCTTAATTGGACTCAACCTTCTCTGTCTTTAATTGTTGATCTAAGGGTTGCATAACTATTCCTCGACTTATGACCACTATTGAGCCCAAAATTTATGTTGCTAAGTGAGACATTCATTAAGTGATTTTTGTCCCATTTTACAACCTTTCTTGCTACAGTTGTTAAGTGAATCACCGCAGTTGTTAAATTAGTAACATGGTTGTTAGGTGAATCTGCCTTCCCCATTAACTTTGCTTGTCAGAAGGCCACAAAAGCAGATCATATAACCCCAGGGCACTGCAACTGCCATAAATAGCCTCTGAATTTTTATCATGTGGCCATGGAGCTGCTACAACAATCATATGTCACTTTTTTCAGATCCACTGTAACTTTGAGCAGTCGCTAAATGAAATGTTGTATGTTGGGGACTATCTGTGCAATAAAGTACAAAGATGATATAGTAGGCCGAAGTCCTGGCCTGGTATTTGGAAGCTGGACAAAGCTTTACAAGACAAAACAAAGTTGAAGTTTAATCGTAACAAAACAGAATTCCGTTTTCCCGGAAACAACTATCTGGTTTTCTCTCTGCTCCATTTATAAAGAGGCAGGGCTGTGATTCAAAGTGTTCTAGACTCAGGACGACTACTATTTGTAAAGAGGTAGGGGGCATAACTGGGGAGGCCTTTACCCAACTTTTTACTCTAGCTGTAACTCTTTTCCGAAGCAAGAAAACCAGGTGAAAGTAACTCATCACCATGACGATAGACTATTGCAAGTCTATGGGTTTGCTTTTGGAGATTACTTGGAAGCCACAGTTGTATAATGTGCAATTGTCTGCACACTGACAGGCAAGAACAGTTACAATATATCCATATTCATAATCATATTCCAGGTACTATGCTTCCTTCCAGCAGGTTTCTTAATACATGCGAAGTAATAGTTTTAACTTTTTAAGTGCTTAAGTGCTTTGCTTCTAGATAGGAACACCTCCTGGTAGAAGCAATCAATCCCACATGATAATTTCCGTTGAAAATGTTGAGTATCATTGATTCACGACTGATTAAATTAATGTCTCAGAGGCAGTGGTATTTTTCGTGGTCTCCACCCTGTGGAATAGTCTTCCTAGCCTACTAGCTGATAGTACAAACTTAATAGGCAGTGTGGTCTACAAAAGCTTTGCCGTGAAACAGTTGAGGATGTGGGGAAGAGAGAAAAAGGAAGGTGTGTTTGTTTTTTAACTAAAGCAGCTAGAAGAGAAAAGTTTTTTGTTTTGTTTTTCACGAGAAGGAAGGGTTTTATGAGGAAGGAAGTAGAGAGGCAAGGATTGGACGTAGCGTAAAAAGAACCAATGATCAGTCAAGATTGAGATATATTCTAGAAGACTTTGGAGGAGTGATGTTACCTAATGTTGGTTGCTGTCGTAACTAAAATTATTGACACTTTTTATTTTAATGCTTTTAGTTATCTTGGCATTTATTTTTTATTTTGACTGCATATTATTATTATTATTTTGGCTTATATTAAAAACTTTGGGGAGTTGCAAGCTTCAACTATGTAAAACTTTTAACAACAAGGAAGTCTCTGGCCACAGTATATTAAGCTTGGAACAGGCTGCAACGATTGTAACATAAATAAGTAACATTTAAAGTACATGAAATGTAATTTCTCTTGTCTAATCAAAATATTTAGTTTAAGTGCTTTGAGCACCCGGAAAAGCTACCTGAGCATGTCACTAACAGAGCAGAAAAAGATAAAAAAGGTAATCGTCTTAAAATGGGAATTAAAAATATTAATTTTATCGATACAATTGATATAATAATATGTACTGCTTTTTGCGTTTCTCACTATGTTTAAAAATTGTTTTCATTTAAATCATATGAGAATTTAAATGTACATATTAGATTTCTAATATTTTTTAGGTTATGAGAAGACAGATGATGTTTCAGAGAAAACCTCATTAGCTGATCAAGAGGAATTGAGAACTATATTCATCAATCAACCACAATTCTCTAAGTTCTGTAGCAATCATGTCAGGTATTTGTAACCAAAGTTTTGTTACATAACTCTCATTGAAATCCAAAGCACTGTTCTGTCATTGCATCGTTAGCTCTGACCTGTTGTGTCTGTGCACGATATCCTTAACTGCATATTGAAAGAGTGGTGCTTGTGCTTCCTTTAATCATGTATGTCCTTAAACTTCACCCATGGATGTCTCTGGTTTGTTACAAGTTATGGTGGGGTCCTTGATGCTCTCTGAGCTTGGCTGCTTTCTTGCAGACAGATGAGATGGCTGGCTAGAAGGGTGGGGGGTTTGCAGAGAGAAGAAAGAGGAAGACTGAGGTTCTCAAGTCTCTCAGAAGTTATGTATATTTAGACATACATATACTGCATTAATTCTTAAAATCTGTCTTAGTGTACTCTAGTTGCATATTTTATCTGTTTTTATGTCTTTCCCTTAATTCCTTGTGTTTTAAATTTCTCTCTCTTAGCACTGCAAAATACAACGTTATCACATTCCTGCCTAGGTTCCTCTATTCTCAGTTCAGGAGAGCTGCTAATGCCTTTTTTCTTTTCATTGCATTGCTTCAGGTAAGAATGCATCCAAGTGCTCTGCTTCCTCTCTCCCTTTATCCTCCAGTAACATTTAATGGTTAGACATCATAAAATTGTTCCTAATGTTCTCAGTGGTTGCAGGCTTTCATTATGCAATGTCTTTAAGTTCAGATAAAATCTCATAACTTCTTAGGGAGTGAAATTTTAAGCTAGGGCGAGGTTATTTTTCTCTCTCTCAATATAGCTATACAGTTTTATTTTTATTGTTTTAAACTCTTTCAAATATTTTTAACTATAACGGATATTTTAAATTTTAAGCTGCTGAGAGAGTTTGGCTGAGATGCACAGCATGAAAATTGAACAAATAAACAAATATATTGTCTTAACTTTTCTTATGAAGAGATTCCTAAGAGGTGTTTTGGGCCTTGCAGAAGCAGAGGTACTTATCAGGGACTTACCCTGACATTTACCAAGTTATGAGAAAAAATAATTTTAAGAGTTGCATTCATTTTATAATGAGTAGATTCCTTCAGCATCATCTTTTTTCAGACTCCCCCAAAAATCTGGAAAAAAAGGACCCCACTTTATTATCAAAGAGATTTTATACTCAAGTGAGGTCCAAAGCACTTTTTTCAAATCATTTTTGAAGAATGTAAGCAATATTTCCCGAAACACATGTGTTGCTGTACTAAACTTTAAACTGAAAGTTGCTTTACCAGTTCTTCTTGTCCATGTATAATGATCGGTATAATAAAGAGTGTTTATGATGTAAGCATTTATTTGATAGGAAAGGCCAACTCCCGTAATTTCTTACCTAAGTTTTATCTGTCATGTGATAATGAGTTTAACCCTTCTGACTGAACTTTGTAATTGGATATATATTTTGAGTTCAGTGTTTCTATAGTACGTAAAATAACAAGTAAAAAGACTAGTAAATGCTCAGCTAGAAAGTTGCTATTTGACTTCTTTGATATCATGTCAGGAATTATTTGCATTCTAGTTCTACACTATAATATTGTTTTAAAGGCTGAATTTAAATTTAACACATTTTCACGTTACACATTTTTATTCTGGGATAAATAAAAATTCTGGGATTATTTTTTTAAAGCTATGGTATCAATACTTTATATAGACTTACTGTCGGACAAGTTTTTAAATCATTTAAACATACAATGTTTATTAAGAAACAGTTAATTGTAACTAGGGTAGTTAATAGTTAATTGAAATAACCATTGTAATTATTATTTACCTAGTTGAGAAATTTTCCTCATTGGCGTTTAAGTGGGTTCTGCTGTTATCACATTTTATTGAATATATTTTCATCCAATTAATGCGACTAATATTAAAATACACTTTTCTTTTTATGCTTTAGCAAATTCCAGATGTTTCTCCAACAGGACGGTATACAACATTGGTTCCTCTCTTATTTATTTTAGTTGTAGCAGCAGTCAAGGAAATAATAGAAGATATTGTAAGTAGCAAAATATTTCCATCATAACTTTAAACTAATTACTCATCGTCAAATAAGATATATGTTTAAATTTAAAGGAACATAAACCAAGTATAAACCCCGTTTTGATTTTTTTTTAGCAGCTAAACAAAAAATCCCTCACATTTTGTTAAGAAGCATGCATTTCTGATTTTATACACACAACACATTTGATGATGATGTGCTCTTAGGCGAAGGAAATCTACAAACAGAAATGCTATAGATTTTCTCCCATCTCCCAGGGGCCTAGCACTTCCTGTGCTTTTTATTAACTGAAGCATTTTCAATATTTTATGCATGATTATGCAGTAGAGGGAGTCCTCGACTTACAGCAGACACCCCAAAAGCTACGACCTGATTTCAAAGTTATGGCTGCTGAAGCATTTCTTCAGGCATTAATCCTTAAGAGGGACTCCAGAAATACAGCAATATTGCCCCCCCCCAACCCCACCAGGTTCCTTCAGGCCTTGGGGTTTGCTTCCCATTCAGCAGGACTCAGCCTCCTCCTCAGTCCCCTCCAGGATCCAGTGGCACCCCAACTCTCCTTTCTGTATTTTGCAGCTCCTGAGAGAGACGCCCTGTTGACGTGAGACTCTGCTTTCTTACACAGAATAACACCACCATGTCTTATTTTGTTATTCTCTGAATTCTTTGAAGCCTCCGGTTTTTAAGGCTGAGAGGCAGGCTGAGTCCAACAACTCTTCGCATGGACTGTGGAGCCTGATTTGTTTCACTTGTTAAAATGAAACCATTGCATTTATAAGATGCCAGACTGAAAATATGATCAGAATTGTGTCCCAAGCTTGGTATACAAAACACAATATTTGGAATATAATGGAAATAAGGCTGTTGCTATGCTGTTCTTTATCCAAAGACCACAGTATTTGTCCATCTATATAGGCCAAGAGGAGGATGTTTTGAAAAACATAAATATTTTGAACAAATCCCATAGCATATCGCCAATTTTAGGATGCTCTCTGCGGTCTGCCTGGGCAATACATTGCTTTTTTTAAAAAAAAAAACTTAAAAGTTCTGCCTGGGTTTGCATGAAGTATAAATCACAAAAAAATTACCAAATGTGGTATCTTGTGCATATGCAGGCACTAGTTCTCTACTTGATTTATTATACATGTTGTGTGAACATAGTTATAATTTACTTTCATATGTAACTTGAAATATTTAAATATGAATTTAAATAGGTAAATATTTAAAGTATTCCATAATAGTAGTATAAAAATCTGTGGTTTGTTTCAGAAAAGACAGAAAGCTGATAATGCTGTGAATAAAAAGGAAATACAAGGTAGTAAGTTTCATATATAACCATTTTTAACTGTTCAGTGAGTAAAAATGAAGTCGTATAAAGTTTTCCTTATAAAGCTATTTGTATAATTACTTCGTCATTTCATTTATATGATTTATATGGCCACGCAGAATGTCAAAGGCAGTGAATCTAGATAGTGTTTAAAGTACAAAAAATTGTAAAATGTGAATGTGTGTGTATGCAGTTAATAGTTAATAGTTTTCAGTCAAGCATTGCATATGTGTGCGTATACACATATGTGTGTATATTCAATGCTTGACTGAAAAACAACTACTATTTTCAGAATATGATATCCAGCTTTCAGTCTGTAGTTTATCTGTAATGTATACTATCCACAAGAATTTTTGAAGCATGATTCAGTGATTACAAAAATAGCTGAGCTGTAACTTTAAATCCATCCAGTAAACAGTGATGGCTTTAAACATCACTGTTTACTGGATTGCAAATCCTCAACCAAATGGAAGCTTCTAGTCTTGATTAACCCAAAGAAAATGGTGTCTTTTCAACCCAGATTTCTCTGTCTACCAACTGTAAACTACCAAAGTGTGCATAAAGTCTTTTGGAAGTCCTTGTTTAAATTCTGATCCTTTTAGAAAAGTCCCATTTTTTTCATTGAGGAGCTACAGAGTCAATCAAATCCATAAATCTCACTTAAAATGGGATTCAGCATTTGGGTTGCACACCCTTAGCATTAACGCAGAAACACAAGACATCTAGATGCGTGTCCATGTGTGTCAGAACAGAAAAGATTGTGGCAGGACATGTGTAAAAAGGGGCAGAGGCCAAATCAAAGGGCCACCCCAGCACCACCCCTGTGGATGCCACTAAATTGATATCTAGTTGTATTGGGGAACAATTGGGTTCATGTAACAATTGCTACGGTTGCTTAGGAACCACCACAAAAATGTCAAAAAATCACGTCCAGTCCAGATGGTTCAGTTTATGACAATAATTCTTGGCTTGATTATGGTCACAAATTAAGAGGACTACCTCTAAGATCACAAACATAGTTGGGGTTTCGCTTCTGTTGACCACCGAGTTGTCGGTCCCAAACAAAAACTGTGTACTTGGAAAAAGAGAGCACTTTAGCCAAAAAGGTGAAAAAAAGTAAACAAAAAGACTGACAAAGTCTTGCACAAATGAATGGTTTTATATTCAGAATTCTGTTGGTAACAAAATAAAATTTTGATTGAATAAACTTTTGTTCTCGCATGGTTTCATTTTGTCTTTTTTGAATACAATGTTTCTGTATAATTGGATCTTAGAGCAAATGTTAAATTAGTAGAAAATCATTTGGATTTAATAGAACATTTGTGGTTTTACTGTTGCTTTTCATGATGCAGTATTGAGAAATGGAGCTTGGGAGATTGTACACTGGGAAAAGGTATGTGATTTTGTTATTATAAAATATAAATATGATTTAGATTTTTTTATTTATTTATTTATTTATTTATTAAATTTATACCCCGCCTCTCTTCACCCGAAGGGAACTCGAGGCGGCTTTATAAAAGATTCAAAGAATTGAACAGACAACAATGTTTGTTAAGTGCTATTCTGAAGTATGTTTGTTGTCAGGTTATTTAATAGTGTTTGCAGTGTTTTGCATTACCCACTATAAAATTATCTCAGCATCTTCATATATTCAGTGATATAACCTAATACAGGTAGTCTTCGAATTATAGAAGTTTGATTTAGTGACCATTGGAAGTTACTGTGGCACTGAGAAAAGTGACTTATGACTGTTTTTCACCCTGTTGCAGCGTCCTTATGGTCACTTAATCAAAATTCAGATTATTATTATTATTTATTACATTTTATTAAAGATGCTTGGCAATTGGTTCATGTTTATGACCATTGCAGTGTCCGGGGTGTCACGTGATCTCCTTTTGCAAACTTTTGCCAAGCAAAGTCAATGGGGAAGCCAGTTTCACTGAACAATCACATTACTAACTTAACCAAGGCAAGAAAAGTCATAAAATGGGGCAAAACTCACTTAATAGAACTTTTGAGCTCAGTTATGGTCATAAGACGAGGATTACCTGTATATAACATAAGATATAAGCGGTTCTGCTCAGAGAAGAGTAATTCTGGATCTAAATCTTTATATCTATTACAGTGAATAACACCAAATAAATTAAATGTATTTATCATATTGAATATATTGTCATTAAAAGGATTAAATTTACTAATTAAATTGTCATTAATTGTTTTTTTTAAAGTTCTGGTTTATTTTTATTGCCTACATAATAATTCAATGTGCATTTGATGATCCCTAAAGGGCTAATTTGTATGCTCTGGTACCAGAGGACTTAAGCAAAAGAGTAGTTTATTATTGCATGCCAATAGTTCTCAAAGTTGCCATTTCCCTATCATATTAATCCAACCCTAGTTATTTTCACACAGCGTAATTAGCAAATATCCTGGATTCTCATAATACATTGAATCAAATAAGCTGAATCAAATCAAAATGCATGTGTATCTTATGTTTAAACATGTAAATTTAACCATAGTTATAATGCTAACAGCATTAGAATAAAGAATTAAAAATATTACCTGTCTTGTTTAGCATAGAATAGACCTCTAATTGTTCTTACAAGTGCCTTCATTCATTATGGATTACAGTACTTACTTGGGAAATTAAGCACTGGAGAACTGTAATATGAATTCATTTAGATATTTTTAATTCATGACAACTATAAATCTATATTTGCCCACATAGAAGCCAATTTCATTGAACTAAGTGGGGATTATTTCTAAGTAGAAATTCTTCAAGTTACTCTAGTAATCCATTTTGTATAGCTACAAGAGAGTTTCTCTTTCACTATTTGACTTGACAGATTCTATTCTGTATAAATTTTATTTCTTAGCCAATAAAGACCTTCCAAATTGTTATAATTTTGTTCTTGTACAACTGCTACAGAAGCCCATAATCCATTAGTAAAATTTATGTATTGAAGTTAGCTCAAAGTTTTTTAATTCTTAGAGGATTACTGTCAGACTGTGCAACATGATCTAAATAAGGCAAAGAGCTGACTGACTAGAAAGATGTCTTTTGCATTCATATCAAGTAACAAAACAGACCATTATGTTTTGCTATGAGGAAATGGAGTTTTACTTTCTGTCATAAAATTAAAATAGAAATGTGGTCATTCTGTTAAATGGGACAAAATATACTTAGATGAGAATGCCTCATCTAAGGTTTTTAAACCTCTTATATATTGTCAATTCCATTTTAAGCAGTTTACTACTTTTATTACACAGTGCATACTTAAATACAGCAAAGGAATGGATTATTCTGCTAGTTTCAGGCCATTAACCAATTCCCAGTTTTCTTTCAGGTAGATGTTGGAGATATAGTTTTAATAAAAGGCAAAGAATATATACCTGCTGACATTGTACTTCTCTCATCAAGGTAGAGATGCTATCAATGCTTCCAGAATAGAATCTGTTTTCTCTCTCCAACTTTGAACCATAATTGCACCAAGGAAATAAAGAATAAACAGAAATGTTGGATGTATGAATTATTGCTTCCTTAGCAAAAGAAAGAATAAAGTGCTGGACTTTCCAGCGCATCTGATTATCTTTTTCTTTCATAGTTTGGAACTCAGAAGCTTTCCCTCCTAATTTTATTTAATTTATCACCCAATATCAATTGAAAATAAAATGTTAGTTTGTGGCACAATGTTGTCTTAATATTAAAGCATTACAAAATGTTATTGACATTTTCCTGGGAATATAGTGTTCTAAATGATTTTTTAAAAAAAACTCAAGTCATGCTTTCAGAATTCAAAATACTAAATTTCATCCCTGTGAAATTTAATCTTGTTTATCTGTGTTTCCTTGGACAACTCAATATATGAAACTTCCCCCCCCCAAAAAATCTATTTGATTGGATCGTTATCTTCAAATACAAATACTTAAAAGAGTGTTTTACTACCCTTACCTGAATATTTTTACCATATGCAATCCTTTTATAAATAGGCTTTTCCTTTCTCAATGGAAACTGACACCTCACACTCTATTTTGTTATTTTCTGTGAGGAACTTGGTACGGGTATGGCTATTTCATTCCCCTCTGCATCATGCCCTCCTGGTAGATGTGCTGAATTTGAATTTAAAGAAATGTCAGAGTACCTCTCTAGGATTGTGGAACAGCCATGAATTCCAGTATTTATTAATTCTGTTAAAGGGGTTCCGTGCATCTGAAAAGGAAAACAAGAGATTTCCGTCCATTCCTTTTGCAAAATGTTTTTATTATATTGCTAAAGTTAAATAATTATTACGCTCTATTTCCTTTCTAATACCATGAATTTGTATTACTATAGGAGATTACCAGGGTTAGCCTGAGGGTGGGGTCAAACACGTCATAAATTGCAAGTCCCTGTGTGCCCACAAGAGATCTAAGTCCAATCCATCTTGAATGCCTTCTTACCATTTCCCTTGACTGTTAGTTGCTCAGATTCTTGGAGGTTGCAACAAATCTTTATACTTATTTGAACTGCCTGAATCTCCTGATTTCCTCAGCACTTGACAAGTTGCGCTTTGATGTCCACATTTTAGGGTTATTTTTGCTGTCTCTAAAAATATTTTAAATAACACATTTTTCTGATCCAAATGAAATAGATTTTGAGGGGAGGAAAAGATGTCAGCTGTTCCTTAACACGTTTTATATAATAATTTCAACTTTCTGTCTTCTTTTTTTAATCCGTTTGATTTTTCCTCTTTTATTTATTATTCTGTTATAATTATTATTATTTCAAAACTGGTAAAGGTTGCAGTGGGGGAAATAGTGAAGGTGACCAATGGGGAGCATCTCCCAGCTGATCTCATCAGTCTGTCCACAAGGTTAGAATGAATCAGTTCTAGAATAAGTGTGTTTCTGGGTCTTTCTATTAAACGAAGGCAGGAAAGGATTCTACTGTGAACACATTGCAGAATGTTTTACTATGTACAAACATTCATTCAAATGGAAGAACAAGGGAATGTTTGGCTTTGTCTCAGCTAATCTGTATGATTATTAAAGCTGCCCGTGCAATTAGGCATCCATGTAATTCAATATAAATTCTGCTGAAATTAATTGGACATACCTATAAATCAAGAGGCTTAGGATTCCATTTAATACAAAAATAGTTGATCTACCTCCAGATTTATTCTATAAAACAAACCAATGACTAAAATAAACTGTTTTGCTGAAGTTATTATGTAGATACTATCTAGTTTTAAACCCTACTCCCTTGAGGAAGATGGGCTGTCTAGAAACATGAAATATAAATAAATCATATCATGAAGCATACCATCGAGAACTTCATGTTTTCAATAATTTTATTCAACACTTTCAGTGTTAACAAATGATATATTTTGAGAATTATAGAGGACCCACAGCACAGACCTAAATGTTGCATGCTTTATATTGCATGCATTTGGATTTATTGATGGATGAACAGCATGCAACTTCAGTAAAAGCAGTTTTTATATAGTGTCTGTACTTAGATTACATTTTCTTTGACATAATTGATTTGATTAGAGAGATTAATGTCAATATATGGTAATTTCTGTAATGAAACATATTTTCCTGATCTTCGATGTTCTACTCATTTATTTTCAATGTTCTTCAGAAAATATTCACTCAAATGTAAGCCCAATTTGATAAATAGGGCTTATTTTAAATTATATATACAAAATTTGGTAGCTTTCCAGTGCAATCCTATATATACATGATTATTCAAAACTAAACTAGTTTGAATTGAGCAGATGTATTTCTAGACGTGTAAAGGATTGCAAACGCTGTGTATATTTGTTAAATCATGAGAAATATGTCCAGATTTAAATATGTTTCATATACTGAAACTGAAATAATTTGCATGCTAATTTGTAATCAATCAATTACATTTTCAGAAAAATTGACCTTTAAAAAGTAAATGAAAATTGAAGAAATTCCTGTTTAAATATGGACGTGCTTTGCAACTTTATTAAATATTCAACATTTTCTAAATATAGGACATAAATGCAAGATCAACATTATATGTATTTTGGGAGATATGCTGGCATTTTCATACAACGCATTTATTGTAATTACAATGCAATTACAATACAATGCATTCAATTACAATTATGTTGACTGTGATTTTTGTCATTTTTTCCAGTTACTTCCTGCTTCCAGCAAAAAACGGCCATTGAATAAAACAGATTCGCTTAATAACTGCCATATTCGTTTAATGGCCACCACAAAAGTCATGAAATCAGGCGCAGTCACTTATTGGCCTGCTTTGTGATTGCAATGATTTATGATCATAATTATGGGCTCAATTACAGTCCTTCCATATAGGAAGACTTCCTATATGCTGCATAATTGTTTATTTTGTGTTACCAGTACTTTATTTATTTAAAAAAACCAGAGAATTTATGTTGTTCAAACCTATGGATTGCAAAGGTTAGTTTCTTGTCAAACTATTTAGCTTGCTTTTTCTGCCTAAAACCTTGCAATGAGATTTTAAGATCTGGAATCAGTGAGTTTCTACTGGTGCATTAATGAAGACAATATGAATTGTTTTCTTCACATATTTTAAGGGTTATTTTCTGAAAATGTAAATTACTAATAATATTTTTTTAATGACAATAACATAAACTAAAGAACTATGTTGTATTTCAGTGAAAATAGATTCTGGACTGCTTAATTTATAAAATGGATCTTCTCTTTTCTATAAGTGAACCTCAAGCTATGTGCTACATTGAAACATCAAATTTAGATGGTGAAACTAATTTAAAAATACGACAGGTAAGAAGTACATTTTTCCCTCTCTGTTGTCGTACGTGTGTTGATATGGAGTGTCTAGATTGCTCCAAGATAATTCACAGTGCATAGTTCACAGTATGAAGCAGAAACTTAAAGGGCAACAAAAATGCGTTAAGGGACCGGAGCATACATTTAAATTTTCAAGAGATGTAGGCATTGATCCAAAGTGTATTACATGCCATAGTCTTATTTAGATAAAGAAGCATCTGCATTTTAAGAAACCTGGTTTTACCTGTAAGATATTGCTAATGTATATCCCTTTTGTGTGCATTTTCAGAATGCCAGTATAAAAATTAATAACGCTTCAACTTTATGTTTGCAGTCTTCTCAATCCTTTCAGTTTTATTAGGAATTTGACTTTATACTCAATTTTGTGAAAAAATTTAAATGGAAAATTGGGCACTGCAGGTGAACAGGGAGGGAGGAAGAAAAAAGAACAGTATGATACATAAAAAGATAAACATTTTTTTTATAATGAAAATGTATAATTAAAATATGAATGTTATATATAGTAGTACTTTATTGCCATTGCACCTCATACAGCAAAATTAAATGCCATCTTCAGTGTACATTATTCATAAAATATCTAATCAGCTGATAAGTAATGCGTGTATGCAGCTCAGAATAAATATTTGAAATTTTGTTTTTAGTTGTCTTAAATTTGCCACATCAACCATGCATAGAATTGTAGCAAATATCAACAGTTATTAGCAACTAGCAAGTTTAATCAGTCATTATGCATTTTGTATTTGGCTTAGAGTGATATTTCTGAATCTTTCCATTCTGACTTTAACTTTATTATGAACCACTTAAAGTCAGAATTAAAAATACAGACTTAGTTATACAGATAAAAATCTGTATGTCTGTGTTTCTAACTGGCAATAATTTATATGAGGCAATTTATTGCTCCAAACAATATGACTTCTTGTTCTTACATAAAAATGAATCAGTTTTCAATGCCTTGATAATTATATGGAATTAAGGAAAAAAGCTTGTGAAACTGAAGCTAACTGCTGGATGAATTTGCTTATACACGTCATGGTATAATATGATTTGCCATTACCAGTGAATGCAACTAATAAATTAACAAATAGATGTAAACATCCATATACAGGAAATCATAAGCATGTGTTACTTATTCTTATTTTTTTATTATTGCCTTTCCAAAACTTTCCTTCAAACAGGGCTTACCACTGACTTCTGATATAAAGGACATTGACAGCTTGGTGAGACTTTCAGGCAGAATTGAATGTGAAAGTCCTAACAGACATCTCTATGACTTCGTTGGAAATATTAGACTAGACAGCCATGGGTACGTAAACTTTTGGGTACAATTTCTTTCATCTTATTTCTAAAATGTATAAAAAGTAAAATATTGATATCGGTGGAAAGAATATTTTCATTGCTGTGTTTTAACAAAAAATTATATGTGTAGGTTGTGTTAATTTCAGTTGACTTTCACTGTTTAAAGTTCTGGTAATGTCACACCCATTTTATAAGTAAATATTAATTCAATGTGCTTCTTCATCTTGCCATTTAAAAAAAAATTGGCCTCATTTCAGCATGATTGTTCAGACCTTAAAGTTTAGAGAAAGAAAGGGAATGAAACAGAACAGATTTAATCATGAAAACAACCAACCTTTGAATTCACAAGTATTTATAATTATGGTTTGGCTTTTACTCTTCATTTTACACAGTCACATTCACATGTTCACCTCCTAGACCTATTTCTAATCTTAACAACTTAAAATGAATGCCTCTCTTATCTGATTTCTTAATCCTGCTAGACCTCAGACCTCAACCAGTATTTTTCTCCAAGCATCCTAAAAGCACCCATTATGCCAGAGAATCAGAATCAGAATAGAGCTGGAAGGGACACTTCAGCCATCATAAATGTGAATCAGTTGTCAATCATCCAAATGTAAATTACATAACCATTGGGACACTGCAACAGTCATAAGTGTGAAAAATGATCATGTCACTTTCAATGCTGTTGTAACTTCGAACCGTCACTAAGCAAACTTATAAGTCGAGGACTACCTGTGTCTCCTTCCGCAAAGAGCTGGTGCAAAACAAAAATAAATTTGTGAAACAAACTGTGAAACAATTGGCACATTCAGTTAGAATGTTTCAAATGTCTTAAGTTCAGACCAAAGGAAACTTGAAATGTTTTGAAACTTCCACTATTTATGGAAACTCAAAACAAACAGGTTGCTTTCTTAATTTTCAAGCTTGGAAGCAGGATAGTCAATGATAAACAAAACTAAGTGGTAACTATCATGCAACGTAAGAGCCTCGGTGGCGCAGTGGTTAAATGCAGCACTGCAGCCTATCTCTCCTGACTTGTTCAGCAGACTGTCAGATTGAATCTCACCAGGCACAAGGTTGACTCAGCCTTCCATCCTTCCAAAGGTCAGTAAAATGAGGACCCAGATTGTTTGGGGGCAATATGCTGACTCTGTAACTGCTTGGGGGAGTGTTGTAAAGCTCTGATAAGCAGTATATAACATTTGAGTGCTATTGCTATCTCTGTTGTAAGCTGCCTAGAGTCCTTCAGGAGTTGGGCGGCATAAAAATGTAATAAATAAATAAAACGTACAGAAAAATAAGCAGAGTGGATTATTGTAAGTATGTTTATAGCCTACTGTAGAAGCAATACTTAAAAACATTTCTAAAGCCTGAATGTTGCTTGCACAAGCAGCAAAGAACTGAACCCAGAAATGAAGAAATGGGAAATATATTCATTTTAACAGTGCTCGTGAATCTACAGGAAAAATCCTCTATTAGCTTGAGACCTCTTTCTATGCAGGCACAGTGTACTTGGCAGTTATGCAACAAACAGACAAACAAAAAAGCAGCACAATTGTCCATTTGTCAGCTAAAATAGTCAACAAATATAACAATGCATCTATTCACGTATACAACACACATTTTTTGTATTTGGCTGTTTTCTGGAAAAGCTCAACCTACAAAAGCATAATTTGCTGGAAAAACTCAACAACCATAACAATGGGAACATCTATAAATGGTCATGCACTGTGCACATTTTTGTAAGTGGCACTCTGTCCATAAAATTTAGCACAACAGGAATTATCTATGGATGGCCATGGATGGATGCACTTTTTTGTGTTTGCCCACAAAAGAAAACACGAAGCACACAGCAAATACCTAATCCACAACATTATATTACAATCCATGAACTTAATTTTCATATAGAAGAATTTAATAGCAGTTAACATAATCTGTACAAAATGGTCTAGACTCTGAGAAATGTGGTTAATGCCATATTCTCTAGTCTGTTCTCTTTAATTGTGGTAGTTCCACTCAATACTAACTGAGGTTAAAACCTTTGCCTACAATCCAAGTCTCCTTGGCAAAAGGGTGTTTGTGTTACTAGCAGGAGATTGGAGGACTATTTTGTGTTAGAAATGTTTTGCATATCCCGATTTCCTATTTGGTAGAAATGTACCTAAAACCTAATATTAAGAAATGAGCCATGCAAAGTTCAGCTGATTCTGGCATAGGTTCCAGGCCATCCAGAATCAAGTCTTGAATTGCAAAAGACTTCCTTTCAGTGGGTTTAGCAGCATTATAATATCTGGATGGTTTCTGCTAACATACAAAGCTGCTCATTGAAGGAAGAACCAAAGTGGAGACAACATCGTGTATCAAGATTTCCACTACAAAAATGGTTAGCACCTTGATTTTATCAGCAGCACAAAGAAGTCAAGCCCTTTTGTAGATTAATCACTGACAGCAAATAAAGATCTAAAGCTAAACTGAAAAGCTTTTTATACTACTGTTACTAATGATACAAGAGGCCTTATTGATTTATATGTACTACCTCTGTCTTTTTCATTAAAAAAAATCCCTAATGAAGAAGGAGAAAGGTGGTGAGGCTTAATCATGTGACCTGTATTAAATCAGAATGTGACTCAGTTTTGAATGCAATGTTCAGTTGCAGTGATTGACAGGATTATAAAAATATTAGTGCAAAAGAGCAATTTGGGTACGTACAATGCAAAGAGAAACATAACATACCCAATGGCAGAATTAAAATTACGTTCTTACTAATTATGTTTTTCTTGTTATTACTCCCATTAAAAAGTCTTAAAGTTGCACTTAATAAATGTGCCCAAGAATTTCCCAGAAAAAAACCCTATCTGTTTCTATATGATTGTTTCCGAAGAAGTTATTTTGCCATCGATTCAATGTAACTTAATTTTTGCTGTCTTCTCTTTTAGGACTGTTCCACTGGGGCCTGATCAGATTCTTCTGCGTGGTGCTCAGCTCAGAAATACACAGTGGGTTCATGGAATCGTTGTTTATACAGGACATGATACAAAACTTATGCAGGTTTGTCTCCTAACCAAGAATAACCTTCTATGTTAAAGATCTTTGGACCTTCTGCTCTGTGTTTATGGCATAATGGACAGGAGCAAAAGATGCCTGATTGGATAATAAATTAGAAACATGACCATACTGATCGTCTTCAGTTTACAACAGTTCATTTAGTGACTGTAAGTTAAAACATCACTAAAAAAGAGTGACATGACCATTTTTCACACTTACAATCATTGCAACATTTCCGTGGCCACATGATCAAAATTCAGATGCTTGGCAATTAACTCATATTTATGACGGTTGCAATGTCCCGGAGGGTCAGGTGATCCCCTTTTGAGACCTGACAAGCAATGGAGAAGCCAGATTCACTTAATAACCATGTTACTAATGTAACAACTGCAGTGATTTGCTTAACAATTCTGGCAGTAAAGGTCATAAAATGGGGCAAAATTCAGTTAACTATCTCAGCAACAAAATTGTTTGGCTCCAGTGTGAACATAAGTCAAGGACAACCTGCATAAACGAACATTTAACAGCTTGGACTTGCTATACAGATAAAAAAAGATAGTTGGCCATCATTATTATTGGATAAATATGTTGGTATCATTTGACACATATCAAGGTTATATCCTTGGGTTTCTCAGTTCACTAGATAAACATATGACTCATAAATTAATAAATAAAAGTGTGTGTTTATTTTACTGTCACATTAAATCGGCAGTAATTTATAGGACAACAGAACCCCATGATACATAAACAGTCAAGCTGCGTATCACATAAACTTCAATCATTTATTAACGTCTTTAGAAAGTAAAGAAAACCCAAAATAGCCTATGAGTGTCATATTTACGTGGATTCTCCTTTTCATCCACAGAACTCCACAAGCCCACCTCTTAAGCTGTCTAACGTGGAAAGGATTACAAATATACAAATTCTGTTTTTGTTCTGCGTTCTTATTGCCATGTCTCTGGTTTGTTCCATTGGTGCAGCTATATGGAATCAAAAGCACGGAGGGAGAGACTGGTACATCAACCTAACCTGTAAGACCTTAAAACAAGTGTATTTTTCCTGCCATAGTGATACCTGTCTTACTTTGTAAAATAAAATAAGTGCATGATTCATCTTTGTATTTATACCTGTTTAAAACAGTATTATGGTTAATATTGACTAAATGTTTTTAATGAACTTTATAACTTTTTTTTGTAACTTCAAGAATTGTGTGTGTGCACTTGCATAACCATATACAAATTCATCAGAAGACATATTTGTCCAGGTTCAAATTAGAAATTATGTGAAACCTTGTACAGTAATTGCATTTTATGCATTATTTCAAAGAGTCTAAATGAATAGAAGATTAGAATAGAATTCTTTATTGGCCAATCGTGATTGGACACACAAGGAATTCGTCTTCGGTGCATAAGCTCTCAGTGTACACAGTGTACATATAAGTGACAAATCATGATCATAGTCATAAATACATTCATCGTGAATCATAAAATACAACACTTAGTGATAGTCATAGGATACTAAATAAGCAATCAACATAAATCATACTAGGAAACTAAATAAAACAATGTAAACTGTAAAAATACAAGCAACAAAGTTATAAGTAGAAAAGGAGGAAGGTAATAGGAAAGATGAGAAGAAGAATAGTAATACAGCCTAGTTTGACAGTGTTGATTGGCATCCATGTCCTAATTTCAACCCTTCCTTCTGTCACTGCTTTGCAGGGTGCAGGTGTGATGTCTGTCTACCTCTTCACCAAACGTTATGCCGAAGAGGAAATGTATCGCCCGCACCCGGCCTTCTACCGTCCGCGTCTGAGCGACTGTTCTGATTACTCGGGCCAGTTCTTGCACCCTGAAGTGTGGCACCGTGGGCGCAGCCCCTCTGACATCTCCAGCGATGTTTCCATCCAGATGACTCAAAACTACCCACCAGCCATCAAGTATCCCGAACATATGCACATATCAACATCACCTTGCTAGACCTGCCATAGAACATGGTGGACAAGGAGCCTGGCCTTTGCTTGTAGACTACACTGTCCAATCCCCCCCCAGCTCCCCATGAGGCTGCCCTACTAATGGCGACCTCTTTCCTTCTTTGAAGACCTTCTACCACCTGCTTTGCTATAAATGCCATCTCTTTCTCTCTCTCTTTTCCCCTTTCTCCCACTTTCTTCTTCTCCAACTAGTGGGAGTCTTCCAAGCCACCTATGGAATTGCTGATGCTCATGTTGGAAAACTGTTCTCATTTTTGGCCTCTTCCAGGAAGCTCTGCCATCCAATGGAAAGTTCTTCCTCACCCTTCCCTGCCTTCTTGATCCTCCACATACCACTGGAAGAAGCGGCACGAAGGAACACGTTTTCTACTTCTGTGATGCTGCCTCAGATCTTTTCTCCTTTCTCTCAGAGAGTTGGAATCACTACCAAGAGACAATTCACCAAGCATGCTTCCCTCAACCATCTCCCCAAATATCTGACAAAAATGGGGTTGCTTTTCTGATCTCAAGAGGAAGAAGTAACGAAATGCTGTTCTTTTTTTTTAAAATCCATTCCTGATCGGAAGACTTCAGTGCCCCCAACTTATCAAACAGCATCTAATTGCTTTACTCTTACTGGCGCTGTATTTAGTTTCCAGACAGCAAAT
>JANHGC010003646.1:31197-57454 GCA_027560395.1 Boaedon fuliginosus
ACATTCAACAAAAGGGGGGGGGGGCACATCACTTCCAGGCCTACTTCTGCTGATCACCGGCTGCCAGCAGTTTGGCAGTTCAATCCTGACCAGTTCAGGGTTGACTCAGCCTTCCATCCTTCTGAGATCGGTAAAATGAGGACTGAAAATTGTTGAGGGCAATATGCTGACTCTGTAAACTGCTTAGAGAGGGCTGTAAAGCTCTATAAAGCGGTATGTAAGTCTAAGTGCTATTGCTATTGCTACTTTAAAACCTTACTCCTTTTTTTTTTCAGCCAGTACAGTGTAGATTAGAAGTTTTATTTTTTTTCAATAATATTCGCCGCCTCGAGTTCCCCATCTGGGGAAGAGAGGCGGGATATAAATAAATAAATAAATAAATAAATAAATAAATAACCCCAATAAACTTTGCCTTTTGCTTATTTTCTGTATGCTTCATTAACTCTCATTTGTCAATAAGCAATTGAAAAACATCACGTATGACTTCTGGTGTTGCCTCTTTGAAAATGTCAGTTTGAGACATTTAAGACAGTAAGCCAAGCATCTAAATTTTGATCACATGACCATGGGGATGTTGCAGAGGTGATAAATGTGGAAAACAGCCATATGTCCCTTTTTTTCAATGCCATCGTAACTAAATGGACTCAAACAGGCATTAAATGAACTGTGGTAAGGACTACCTGTATTGCAGTTCTTATTGCTGATTTAAAAGATTCAGAAAATTCAGACAATTTCTATTTCAGAATTCTGATTGCAAACTTTTCCAAAAAAAAAAGAACCTTTTTTTGCCTATAATCTATTTGAATCCAAAGTTCCAAACTTATAGAGAAGTAATAGTTATGGACCGTTGTGTGGCTATTTCTGTAGGTTTGAGAACCCTCTGTTTCGCTGTGGCTGAGATTACAGAAAGTGATTATCAGGAGTGGCTGAATGTGTATCAAAAAGCTACAACTTCTATTCAAAACAGAGCCCTGAAACTTGAAGAGAGTTATGAATTAATTGAAAAAGTAGGTGGTCCGTGTTGCTTAACTTTATGCAATGAATTTTACTGAGATTCATGTTAATTGCATGTATATTTTATTATAAATTAACATAGTAGTTTAGCACTTTTTGAATACATGTTTAAAAAGGTGGGGGGGTTACCTCATATTTTCAGACTTCTCGATCAAAAGGTCTCTTATAGTTTAAAAGTAATTGACAAGAAGCTTCCAAGCATGATTTAAAAACGAAGTTGGAGAATTTAAATTGCCATTTTAAAGGCACCAACCAGAGTCACAAGCAAAATTGTTATCTCTCATTTCTCAATATCCAGCAGAGAAGACTGTATTGTGTCATTGTCATGAGGAGCAATTGTTTGGAGCTCATTTCATTTTCTTCCTTACAAGATTTTTTTTTTTTGCTTATAAAAAAATGTTAAGAAGGGCAACATGGAATACTTCACTATAATACTAGGAATTCTCTGTCTGTAAGTGCCTTAGTTTAAGGTGTGCTCACTGTAGTACTAGGTACTAAATCTGAATTATATTTCTTGCTTGCTTTAAGAAAAGGAAGTTAATTCTCTCATGTGTTCTTTCTGAAGAATCTCCAGTTACTTGGAGCTACAGCCATAGAAGATAAGCTACAAGACCAAGTGCCTGAAACCATCGAAACACTAATGAAAGCAGATATCAAAATTTGGATTCTTACTGGAGACAAGCAAGAGACAGCTATTAACATTGGTAATATGTTAAATCAAGTTGGTAAACTGAAACATATGCATATATTTAAATAATTGAAAAAAGATGCACATTTTCTTTGGGAATTATTCAGGATTTCCTTTGATTATGTTTTTCTTTCTTTTTTTATTACAAGATTTTATTGTTTTTTCTTTACATACATAATCTTATTGTGTGAACAGAGTTGCTTTGGGGCATTATTAATATTAATCCAATTTATCATTAATTTCTATCACATTTCTCAAGTTTTGAATCATCCTCATTATCTTATTTAAATATCCATTAACAACGAATATCTAAACATTTCTCTGTTATATATAAACCAGCTTAATGCATATTAATACTATTCGTAGTCTCTATAACATTTTTTCATTTCCATAATTCTTTCACATAGTTAATTTTAAATATCATTTCTCTATTTATATGAGCGAAATTGATTTTAAATGTTCACTTTAGTCCAGTTCATGTTAACAAGGTTAATAGTCTCTACGACATTTATCCATTAAAAGTAATTCTTTCAACTATTAGTCAATCCTACATCATTTTACTTAATCCATTTTACATTAGCAATCTCTGTCAGCTTTAAATTGTTCTAATTATATTTTCCAATATTTATCTCTCTTTAACTGTATCTTCTTTTATTCCATACATTCACATCAATATCATAAACAAAATATCATTTCATTATTTAAAAATACATGATTAAATAAACCGTCTTCCTTATTTGATCTAAACATTTCTCCAATCAAAATCTCACATTGCCGATTTTCCATCTATCCATATCACAGTCTCTTTAAAGATGTATTCCTGTCTAACCAGTTGTCGATTCATCTGTTGTATTTTCTTTCTTCCTTTTGTTGTTGTTTTATTATCCCGAGTCTTCGGATAAGGGGTTTTCCAGGTCAGGGAGGAGAGATGTGGCTCTCCTCGACCTGCTGGGGGGTCCCCTTCACCACCCCTCCAGGGCAGCTATGGCTCTTCTCAGAGCCCTCTGACAAGGGTAGCTTGGAACGGGGCTGCAGAACTCGCAGTCCTCGCGTCCAACAGCACTGGAAGCACAACCAGAAGTCGATTATATTTTTCTGATAACCAGATGACAGGAAGAATTGACTGTATGAAATCAATTTTGGGTTACTGAAGAAATTGGTTATGTCTATATTCACATAACTCCAGCAATCATGTATTGGAAGATAGCAACAACTAATAAATAATAACTACTATAAATCAATTATTAAATATTTCCATTGGATGTATTATATTAGTCATTAGTATTGGATATAATTGCTAAACATTGATTATGATTACATTTATAAATATATATAATTGATAACGATACCCACATATACACCATACTTTAATTAAAAGACTTTTAATTAAGCAGCTGGTGACTGTCTCTACAAAGTAAAGGTTACCAAGTGCCATATTGTTCCCTAGAAAAGTTTTAGCAAGTTTCTGGCTTTTGCCTGTAATACTGTGATAGCAAGTTGCATATTTCTGTTCAATAACTCAAGGTCAAATGGATGTCACATAAAGAATATTGGCATTTTCATTAGTGTGAGAAGTTTTGCACATTTTTTTAGAATTTTCTCTAATCCTGCAATTCTGTGACCTACAAATGCGATCTGAACTTCATCTTATTAATATAGAAAGAGATTATGGTTAAACAACACACAAAAAGTGCATTGAGGAGGGTTCTTTACACAATTTTATTTATTTATGGTCCCAGAAACAATAAATTACTCCTGACTCTTATCTCATTGACTTCAGCTTCTGACTCAACTTCCCCTCTTAAAAGAGATAATCCTACAGTTTTAGCATATTTTTTTCAGATAAAGATAGTGAATGTTGGCTGAATATGTTCTGTAAAAGCAAATTTTGCTTTTATGTGTTATGTTATTTTGTGTGTTCTTCATTTACCTAAAACCAAATAGAATTCTCAACTTTCTAGTGTTCACTTTAATTTTTCCACCAAACCTCCATTTAGTAATTTAATACCAATTATTTTATCCAGGCCACAATATTCTTGCGTTTTAATGTCTCAGTGTTAGGAGTCATGTTTCACATCTTTATGTATCTGTAATTACAACTTTTAAAAATCCAAATACAATAACGTATTTTTTTTTCTAATAGGACATTCATGTAAACTCTTGAAAAAAAACATGGGGCTAATTGTCATAAATGAAGGCTCCCTTGATGTAAGTATGGTCTATCTTTGTATCAATTGCGTCTGTTGCTGTTGGATTTTGTACCTTTTTTTTTAAGAGTAATTTTAATTGTGCTTTTAACTCCCTTGATAATTATAGTATGTTAATAAAGTTGCACGGAACAAAATAAACATCTTAATGTAAGAAGAACCATAGGAACAACAAATAGGTGATGCTTGTGCTTATTGTGGTATTTTACAGGCAACAAGAGAGACCTTAACCCATCACTGCAGCACCCTGGGTGAGGCTTTGAGGAAAGAAAATGATTTTGCACTAATCATTGACGGCAAAACATTAAAGTACGCTTTGACGTTTGGTGTAAGGCAGTATTTCTTGGATTTGGCACTGTCCTGCAAAGCTGTCATTTGTTGCAGGTAAATGTTCCTTTTTTTCTTTGCTCATATAATTTTAGGCAGCATTCCTCCAAAATATTTTTTGGTTCCAGTTGAATTTACAGTAAAGTTGTCCAAGCTTATAGGAACTGCGTAATGTCTAAGCTAGTGTTAGGCTGCTGTCTTTAAAACAAAAAAATAGTATTTTAATTAGTATTAGCATTGGTTTTTGTTCAGTATGTACATAGCTGGCAGAGAGCCACGGTCCATCATCTTCTCCATTTGGATTGAGACCCTTAAACAGGTGGTCCTCGACCTACTAACTTTTGTTTAGCAACCATTTGAAATTATGACTCTAGTCTATCCTCTGATGACCACTATTTAAGCTTAATAACAATATTGTTTTTCCTTTTTTTTTTCTCTAGAGTTTCGCCTCTGCAGAAATCTGATATTGTAGAAATGGTTAAAAAACAGGTCAAGGTAGTGACATTGGCCATTGGGGATGGAGCGAATGATGTCAGCATGATACAAACGGCACACGTAGGCGTTGGCATTAGTGGAAACGAAGGCCTCCAAGCTGCTAATTCTTCAGATTATTCAATAGCTCAGGTAGGGTCCTTCCGGTGGTTGAGAATATTAAAGCATTTCCAATAGGTGATTGTAAGCGTCAAAGACTTAAACCTTGCATGTTTTTCCCCCTTTCTTTGTAGTTCAAGTACTTGAAGAACTTACTTCTGGTCCATGGTGCCTGGAATTACAGTAGAATTGCTAAATGCATTTTGTATTGCTTCTATAAGAATATTGTTCTTTATATTATTGAGGTAAGAATGGGCTTACATCGGGGAGAAAAAACATACCACTCAATCTTTTTTTCCCCCAAATCTTAATTGAAAGTATGGTTTTAACCATTTCAAATATTCCTTCCTATTTTGATTTGTGAAACACAATGCAAAGAGAAATTGGCATCCTGTAGGTTTGGTGGCTGCATGACATGCATTAATACAAATTAAAGCAAAACCAGGGAATAATTTTAATCATAAAGATGTTTTATTTGTTATTTCAGCAAGAATTATTAAGAAACATACATCCTAAAATATTTAATCTCTTAAAACCTCTTTATGGTACTATATTTTAGGATGTATCCTTCACATTTGTTTAAATTACTTAAAACAAGTTGCCTCTATACATTGATAAATTATGTCCAGTCCTATTTTCTGGATTGCTGAGAGATGTACATACAGTTTTGTTCAACATCTTCTGAATTACCCTAATCCTACAACCAAGAATTACATCTTGAACATAACAAATGTTAACTGAAAACATGAAATCAACATATCAGTCATCCATGGAACCTTCTTCTTCAGTAGCTACTTCTGCATCTCTAGAAACTTCTCCTTCCATTTTGTGATTTTTATCCCACTTCTGGTATCACAGTTAAGGGCACGTTATTGACTAAAACATTTTGCTGTACCACATATTTAATTTAGACTGAGCGTCAATCCTCTTTCCCTGAAAGATTTTACTAGGAAATACATTGCTTAAATTCATGGGTATTTTTAAACACATCGGTATTTTTTATGGCCCCAGAATGCCCCAGCAGCTGGCAAAATTTCTTTGTTTGGATTTTATATTCTGTTTTGCCAACTAAAATCAGTGGGTGACTGAAACTTCAGACAATCTTAGTTTAATTAAGCAACAGGACATCAGTAGCTTAGTAACTATTATTGTCTCATCTGAGAATTCTAACTTTTTAGTGCATTTTACTTCTGAGATGGAAGACGTTGAAAATCCCTGAAAGGTTTCAAACATATCTCGAAATGATCTGCCAATCACTTAACCTACATTCAACTTTTGCAGCTCATGCAGTGGTTAATAGCTTATGTCAACACCGAATGAATAAATGAATGGACAGAATATGCATGTCTGTAGCAAGGACAACTGCCTGTCCTGAACCTCATTTCATTGTTCAAGCGTGAGAGCAAGCAACTGACTGAGGATCTTAGACTCCCCGTTACAATGCTTGAAACCTAGGAAAAATCTGTGTGGCTGTTTATTTCTGCCCTAACTCTCTCTTTTTTTCCCTCTTGGAATTTTGAAAAACATCTTGATCAATATTTAACTCAAATAAGTGATGTCTAGTTACAATTTACATTTCCATTAAATTGCAAAATTCTACTACAAAACAATGCTAGATTTAAAAAATTTAAATTACCTGAAATGCTGAATATATAATAATTGCTTATATTTCAGGATTCGTGTACGCATTGTATATATTTCATGTTTTGCTTAAAGGTTTTATATCTTGTGAAGTTTGTTTATGGCTATCTTTTGTTAAGTACCTAATAAAAGTTAAGTGAGTAGACGTTGTTGTTTTTTAGTGTATTGCTGATATGGCTAACATTAACAGCCATAATGTATAACTCTAGCAGCTGGGACAGGTTTGTATACATTTGATTAAAGTAAAATCAATGTTTCCCAATATCTATTAAATTCTAACAATTTTCTTTGTTAATTACTACATGAGAGGTTGCTTTCAGGCTCTCCTCTTCTTTCGCTCTAATTATTAGATATATCAGTTAATGAACTGTTTAGAATTCAGTTGTTGAAAGCAAAGCCTATAATTTTTATTTCAAATGTCAGTTCAGTATTATTTTTGTTGTGCCTACAGAAACCCTGTTACGCTTTTAAAACAATCCAGAAAATGCAGCCTTGTAAAAACATTGCCTTATACGCTGTAATGTTTCATACTTATCAAAACATTTATCATAGACAACTATTTTAATTTACATATAAATTTTATGATACCCAATGAGTATTTTACACATTCAATTGCATACCTTCAGATATGAAAAACTTGTAACAATCTCAGTGAGAAATGCATTAAATTCAAATAATATTGTTTTGGGATTTTTTTATCCATTAGTAATTAGAATTAATCTGTTGATTTAACATCTGTAAGGATGGGAATGTACTCTTAAGAAACAAAGGAATTATGTGCTCTGTTGCGTAAGAAAAACTAAATAGATACCATTGTCTTCATTATTAACTTTTCTGTGACAGAAAGTTTATGTTATTGCTGTTGTGAACATACTTGGTTAGAAAATATTAGTGATTCCAATCCTTCATGTTGGAAATAGAGTTAGAAAAAAAGTTCATTATAAATGATTTAATCAAGAAGATATAATTCAAATTATATAAAATATTCAGATGGAATCATACACAGAGATAATTTGGAACCAAAATAATCTATTTAAAACATTGAAGGGTGTGACCTTAATCAGAATTGATTGAAAACATTTTTTTAATTATAGGCTGAAGACTCTTCACATGTTTATTATCTTTTCTGCCATTAAAATTGTCCCCATTTTTAAAAGATTGATTCAAGAAAAGATAGCCTTGAATCCATAAAACTGATATTATGTTTAAAATTCTATTCTTCAGATATGGTTTGCATTTGTTAATGGATTTTCTGGACAGATACTGTTTGAAAGATGGTGCATAGGACTTTATAATGTGGTAAGTTTTTATAATTAATTTCTTGGACAGTGCTAATAGTTAAAATATATTGCATGTTCATTACCAATTTTTGTTATTGTATTTGGTTTGCGCATTAGATGTTTACAGCTATGCCTCCATTGACGCTTGGAATATTTGAGCGATCCTGCCACAAAGAAAATATGCTAAAATACCCTGAATTATACAAGACATCCCAAAACGCTCTGGATTTCAATTCAAAGGTAGTTGGACATAATTTGTAAATTATTGCATGTACACCTGTTTGATTGTATTTTACAACAACGTGATTAAAATCATTTACATATAAGTTTGATGATAATGGTCCCCTATATCTCTAGTAACAATATAATCCAATCCTGTCTTTTTTTTTTTTTTTTTTTTTTTTGAGCTAGCTAGTTTTACAGAGAAAAGCTGTTCATGAATATGCATACAATTTTCAGAGGAGGATTTAATGCGATAAAAAGTAGCGGAAAGGACCTTCAGCAAACCAATCATTCATGTGTATGGAAATGTTGGTTGAGACATTCTTGGGGCTCATGCGAACAGTGAATTTTTCATATTATGAGTAAATAAATTATCCTGGTCTTTTAAAAACTTTTTAAAAACCAGTATGGACAACAGATGCACAATTTCCAAATACTAATGTACTAGTTAGAGTTTTAAGGGTAATTGTAATCTGAATCTAAGAGTATATATTTTGCCAATTAAATTAAGTATAATTGATTGTATCATAATACACTAGTGAAATCTCAGGTGCTGAATCTTTAGCTGGTCTTGGGCTTCGTTCAAATTGTTATTATATTGTTTTTCTGTACATAATTCGCTTCAGGTAAAGTTAAAACAAATATACATAGAAAGAACACTTAAATGTGGACTAGTGTTGGTGATTTTATTAACACCAATTTAATTAACTTCAAATTAATTTACAAAATAAAAATACGAGTCATGTTTTAAATTAATGTAGCTGATGTTTTATTTTTTATTTCAGTACTACTTATAGCCCTTTAAAACTAATTAGCTGAGTTTCTTAAATTAAATGCTTCCTACATTTTTTTCTTTACATTCCTCTTTTGTTAAACAAATTAAAGTATAAATAATTGTGTAGGTTTGATAGATCAAAAATAATTTCAGAAATTTACTAACATAGGCTTTCCACCTAAAAATTTTCTCATTGTCTTTTTAATACATATAATTATTTTTGAAAAAGTTCAGTGAATGCAAATGGAGTTATTACATTTGTACAGTGTCCTATTTAATTTTGTTTTGGAATATGGTCAAATTCCATGGACCACTCAGTTGTAAATGTTTTAATTATATTTTGTATTTTAGAAACTGATCTGGCTTGTACCTTTTATTGTTTTTAATTCTTAACAGGCTTTACAATTTCAAATGGTCTGTAAAGACAGATATTTTTGGTTTGAAATGTGGAAGATTTAGAATTTTCATTGCCCTAAATGCACAGATTCATTACGATCAAGAGGGTCAGAGTTCAGGGGTTATGAAGAGAGGTTAAAGGATTAACATGGGACAATGAGTATTCACCATAAAAATGAAAAAGCTGTCCTAATTTTCTTGCCCCCCAATTCAGTCTTTTCTCAAATAATATTCTTTTGTCAATGACACAGCAAAGACAGACAAAGGTTAATGAGTAACACAAAAGTTCAAATATGCAAAGTATCGTGGCATAAATTGGATTGTACAACCTTAGCCAGTTAAATAATATTACAGCGATGTTACAGGCAGGGTAGAAAATTTTTTGAGGCACAGAATATAATTCTGTTGTTCAAACATTTGAAGAGAGTAATAAATTTCTCTTTAGCACAATAAAAGTTGTGATTTGTCAAAGCATGTCATACGTTACTGCAAAACAACTTTCCTTTTATAGAAATAGTGGAAGTGATTTTCTTACTTACTCTTGACTTGACTCTGTCCATACACAAATACATAAAAACACATAGGCTTCTTGTACTTGTTTGATATAATTGTCTTATAATCTTTATTTGTAACAAGTTAATCAGGAAAATTGTATTAATAAAAAATGCTTCATGTCTGTAATTAAACTGCATATATATGTCTGTGTGTAAAATATAAATTTATGTTTTATATATTATATATTAAATATTTAATGTGTATAAAAAGGCAAAATTCATAGAGTTAACTGTCATGAATGTTTGTTTTTGCTTAGGTTTTCTGGATCCATTGTTTAAATGGCCTTTTTCATTCAGTAATTCTGTTTTGGTTTCCGCTAAAAGCCATCCAGCATGGTAAGTAAATATTTAAAAAAAATTAAAAAGACTGCATTCACACTAGGCAAGTGTGTATTTCTTTGTTTATTTAACAAATTCATACAGCCACTCATTAGCCAGACAGAATAATCCAAATAATCACTCAGAGTCATAATCTGAATATAATCTGGGAGGATTATATTTCCAAAAGCTGACAAAGGAAAATCAAATATAAAATTGAATCCATAAATGTTCAGCTGGTGGCTGCGGATGTGCATACAATGCTTTCCTTCCTTGCTTGAAGGAGCCTTGCAGCCTTGGGATGGAAAACTGAGAGGGAAAGGTAGATATTTATTTTTAGCCCGTCCCTGACCAACCTCAGCCCTAGAAAGTTGTAACTGATTCAAATGCATAGAACTATTAATGATTGACAAGCAACTTAATTCACTTAAAAGTAGCAAGGAAGATCGTAAAATTGGGCAAAACTCACTTAACAAATACCCTGTTTCCCTGAAAATACGACCTCTCCTGAAAGTAAGACCTAGCTTGATTTTTACACATTCGCCCAATATATGTGTGCCCCTAACTAATAGGTTAGTCAGTGGATGACTTCCCCCGAAAATAAGACATGGTGGCAAAAAAAATATAAGACAGGGTCTTATTTTGGGGAAAACACAGTACTTTAATGAATAGGTACTTAAAGAAACATGCTGGCTGGGGAATTCTGGAGTTTGAAATCCACCCATTCCTAAATTGCCAAAGTTGAGAAACCCTGGTTTTTTTTCCTCTTAACTTTAGATTTCCTTCTTCAGTGATCTGTCCTATTATACAAATGTCTGATGTACATAGAATGTGGCTGCTTACATATTAATATAGCTGATGGTTTATTTATTTAGAAATAGCTGCCTTTTTTCTTTCTTGAAGTACTACCAGTCTTGAGGTATTTGTAGGCAAACAGTTGCTTGGTGAATTGGCGGCCATATGAATCTAACAAAAGCAAATAAATTGCATGCATATTCTCTTAGTTAACGTTGGCAATGTTGTTATTTTATAGATACTGTGTTTGCCAGTGGTAGAACTTCAGACTATTTGCTTTTGGGAAATGCCGTATATACAGTAAGTTCTACTCATATTAACCCAGCTCAGGTCTTATATTGGAAACAGCAGTTGGTGCGGCAGTGACCTCTTTGAGCCCTGCTTAAGCAGTGATTAGAATGCAGTATTGCAGGCTAACTCAGCCCACTGCCAGGAGTTCGATCCTCAAGGTTGACTCAGCCTTCCATCCTTTTGCATGGACTAGATAGTGTGTGAAACCACACACATCTGTCCTGTGTTGCCCAAGAGGTGGGGAGCTACTGCTGTAAACCACTACGAAGCGGTATATAAGTCTAGGCGCTTTTGCTGTTGCTAGCTACAATGAAAAGCCAAATGAATTGGTGTCATTTTTATATAATAGTCATCTGTTGATCATCTACTTTCAGTCCAATATTTGTTGTAATCATTATTTTCTTTTTCCATAAATGGAAAAAAGCAAAACCTCTGGGTTTCCTGCCCCAGATGACATATGGACATTCATTTGTGTGTGTTCTGTGTTTTACTCAGGCATCATTTGTAAATGTGCACAGACACACAGATGCACAGTCACTCACTCATAAGCTCCAGAATATAAGTAACTTGGGTGCACTCCCTCCGTTATCTGAAGGAAAATGCAGAAGCAAGATAACAATTTCTTAAATTGTGTGTATACAGATGTTAGAATGTTAAACCGTTTCTTTGAGTTTGAAATCGCGTATTTTAATCTGAGTTAAACTTTATCCAGTCACTCTTCCTTTTTTTTTTTTAGTTTGTGGTCATAACTGTGTGCTTAAAAGCTGGATTGGAGACTTCATATTGGACTTTGGTAAGATATCTTTAAAATATTATAACACAATAAATGATAGTTCATTTCTATCGAGGCAATGCACTGACACTTTTAATTACTGGGAGGGGAGGTTGCTTATTCAGATTTACAGAGATACAGTCTTTAAAAATATTCATTTGCTAAGTGAGTTTCTTTCTTTTTTTTCCAGTTTAGTCATATAGCTATATGGGGCAGCATTGTGCTCTGGATCGTATTTTTTGGCATCTACTCTTCTTTATGGCCAGTAATTCCTATGGCACCGGACATGTCAGGGGAGGTAATATTTCTTTTAATTAACATAAAATTTTGAAAATATGTGTTACAATTTTTCTTTCAAGCAGAAGATGATGTAAAACTTAGTAGTAATCTTTTCAACAGTTTAGGAATTCTCCTGTATATGGTCATTTTTGACATGCTAGCATTAAAAAAATGTTTCAGAAAAGCATTTAAGCAGAAACCTGAAGATTCACCTCTAGGGAATGATGATAAAAATATTTTAGAATAAGAAAATGGTAAAAAAGAACCCAGGAGCAAGTAATGATCGGGGAAATGAGGCGGGGTATAAATCTAAATAAATAAATAAATAAATAATGGTAAGGATAGCTGGCCAAAACAGGGTGAAAAAAATAGGTAAAAACGTGTTTGTCAAAAATGTGTATTCATGGTTTGATGCAAATTCTAATATTTAAAAATATACATTTAGCAGGGAATATATTTTAGAATTCTAACGGCAGAAAGGGGCAGGGAACTAAAGAACCTTTTGATGTGTATGAAAGAAGAGAGTGCAAAAGTTGGCTTGAAACTCAACATTAGAAAAAAACTAAGCCATGAAAGCCAGCTGGGTAACTTTGGTCCAGGCACTAGGAGATGATGAATTCTAGTCCCTCCTTAGCCCTGAAAGCCGGCTGGGTGACCTTGGCCCAGTCACTTTGTCTCAGCCCAACCAACCTCACAGGGTTGTTGTTGTGGAGCAAAATAGGAAGAAGAAGCATAACACACGCTAGCCCTCCTGGGTGATTTTTAATGTCACGAAGGCAGGATAAAAATCTAAGCCATAAACAAGAGAGCCGGTTTGGCAAAAGGATCAAAGCCACTGACCCAAATGCTTCTTGCGTGTTTCTGAAAATCGGTTTTCAACCTATAATAAAATAAGAGGAACCCTTTTGCCCCTTAACATGAACAGGTACTAACAACCTTTGGCTCAACTGAGGCCAACCCACTGGCAATTGGTATTTCTCAGCTATGTTTGCGGGGGGGGACCCAGGCTATTCTTTCAGCAGGTTGCGTTTGATTTCCCAAGGCCGAAAGGGGCCAGGGCCAGAAGACTTGGCAGCGGGCAGCCGATGAATTTGTAAATCGAGAAAAGGCAGACGGAGTCCAACCCCAGAACAGGCTGTCCCTGTTAGCGGCCATTGTCTCTCCTGGATCCGTTTGCTATATTCCCAGCTGACCCGTCTACGGGCAAAGAGATGTGAAAAGTTAGAGACAAAATGGTTCTGAGCTGAGCCCAGAGGGAGCTTCCCCCCCACCCCGTCACCTCCCACCCACCCACAAACAGAAAGGAAGGAAATACCTCCGTGGGATTGTGGGTTTCTCCCTCTTCACCCAAACATACAAAGGAGCTTTCTGTCTTTTTAATGTGAATGTCAGCTTTAAATCTTTTAGTTTTTGGATTAACTCTGCAAAGCGGGGGACGACAAAATCTGACAGGCTTTCAAATATGATGCAGAAAAACGTTTGGGGTTTTTTTTTCTCCCCCTTCAATTCAGGTTGCTCATTTGTGAAGCCAAAGGCTGGATTGAGTGAATGTGGGCGCCCCTTGTTCCTTCGCTCATCGTTAGCATCACAATGCTCAGAATTAACATCCTGAGACCTACATTATCAATTCTGCTGTTTCACCAAGCAACTTTTAATACAAGGGGGCTTAGACAAGGGATAGCTCTTTGGTGTTTCCCTAACTTTAAAAAGTCATTAAGAACCATTTAAAAAAGAAAGAAAGGAAGGAATTCTATTTAAATCCCCCTTCCCCTGGCTATTTTTTTTGCCTTTATGTTTAATTCAGAAATCGGTCGTATTTATCATTTTGGCTTGGCTTGCTGCATGTCAACTCTGCCTTTCTTCTTCAGCACTTATGCAACACACTTAGAAAAGTAATCGTCCTCTTTTCTTTTACCTGTTACGGATCTAATTCTATGAGCATCCTTCGTTTCTCTGTGCGCGATAATACTTGGATTAAATTACAGGGAATTGTTTCCATTCCACCTGTAAAGTCACTGTATCATTGCTCTTTTTTTTTTTAATACAATTTACATCCAGGCAAAATAAGTTACCATGTTGTTACTTGATGAAGGGCAAAGGCGCTAATGGTCAGCAGACATTCAGTTTGGTTTAAATGCATTCTCCAAGCACAAACTGTATCGCGGCTACCCAAGAGGGGCCACTGATTTCACTCCCCTGCCCCATCGCTCCCTTGCCCCCTGAGCCTTAGGAAAAAGGGTCCCTTGTCTGTCGAGTGATTTTGGGGGGGCCCAGGCTGCAGCTCCAGGGGATTAGCAGGCCTCCCACTTATTCAGTGGAAGAGTTTAAAAGCTCCCACATGGAAATTTCCTGTTTGTCATTTTATGAAGTGAGATCCATCTGTTCCCATGATTTTTAAACAGATACAATGCCAAAAACTCATCTCCAACATCCGTTTATTTTGAATGTTGTTAGTGTGTACTTCATATCGTATTATCACATCGGAACCGGAAATTTGCACTGTCATATATACATCTGTAGCTAATAAGAAATGCAAGTGTGTGTAATTAGCCCTTGGCTTTTAAATTACTCAAAATATCTTGAAAATTTTGTTCAGCATATTTTATCCTATTGCACAACATTTTTCAAAGCAGGGGTATCCAACAATAGAATGATGTAATGATTACAAAGTAATCAAAAATCATTATTTAAAAAAAACCCCATTAAAAATAGCCCTAGAACAAAAATAAAAAACTTGTATCCAAACAAGTTGCCTATTCTCTGTTTCCCCCCCAAAAGCATTTAATTGTTATTTTATTTTCTGAAACGGCTTACTGGCCATTGATTCTATTAAAAATGGCAATCCTAAAGAAAATAATACATTGCACTAGATGCCCGCAGAGGTTTTTTATTGAATTTTAAAGGCCAGTAGCCATGTAAATGTTTTCAGGAGAAAAAAAATACCTTCAAAGGTACGCAAGTGTTTTAGCTAAAACCTATAGAAAACGTTACGGTGTCCCCTCCACTTCTGGGAAAGTCACGCTGCACCAGCCAATGGTTTTCCTCTCCAGTCACAGAGTCTCCTGCAGCTAGGAAGAGTTACCTGCAGCTAGGAAGAGTTACTTCGCTCCTGAATCTCTGGAGAAAATAAAATACATTTTTATGGCTTGGAGCTCATTTTTTAATGTGGGGTCTTTGCTGTATTCTGAGCTTGGTGGCTTTCTTGCAGACATTTCATTAGCCGATCACGTAACATCTTTAGTACTAGAAGAGAAAAGGGCTTTGCAGAATGGCAGAGGAAAAGGACTGTGAGGTCCTTGGTGCTCTCTGAGCTTGGTTGTTTTCTTACAGACGTTTCATTATCCAACTAGGAACTTCATCAGTGCCAGAAGAGAGTGGGGTTTGCAGAAAAGAGGAGGACTGTGGGGTCCTTGGTGCGGTCTGAGCTTGGTGGTTTTCTTGCTGATGTTTCATTACCCAACTAGGTAATGCCATCAGTGGTAGAAGGGAGTGGGATTGGCTGTGTGTGCATACACACACGCACACATACACCACTTCCTTCTAGCACAGGTGATGCAACCTAGTTGGGTCATGAAATGTCTGCAAGAAAACAGCCAAGTTCAGAGAGCACCAAGGATCCCACAGTTCAACCCTGAGCTACAAATACTCTTTTCTATTGGTACTAATTTTTTTCTACATAGGTGATTTATGATTAAGCTTTCCACAGATATTTTATTTACCATCATTGCAAATGTTGCATTGTATGTGTTGTTCTTTTTATAATCTGTATAGGCGGTGATGTTGTTCAGCTCCGGAATCTTCTGGATGGGTTTATTTAGCATTCCAATGACAGCACTGATATTTGATGTAGTATATAAAGTGTAAGTATGATATAATTAATATATGGCTACCAAATAATTAATCTGTCCATTTGTTAATTACCTAAAATTACAGTGTAGGCTTCACAGCTACTCAAGACAAAATCCCATTAGTTCAACAGGATGTATTCCTAAGTAAGTGCATTTAATGATGCAGTATAATTATTGGCATATCTTCCTAATTAAATACAAGCTCAATTAGATTTACACATGTATAGAGAATTGATTCCTTAGTCTTCTAAATTGTGACCTAGTTTTGCAGATCGTTCTTTTACTTGAGATTACTCTTCAGAAGAGAACAACGTTTATACTGTATGTCGCAGTTTTACTATATGAAAGTATAAAATATTAAAAGCAAATAGACTGTATGAATACAATGATTCTTTGGAAAATGTTACTCCCCAATTCTCTAATGGTTAATCTAAAAAATGAATGAATAATCTGAGTTCTCTGTGAGCTCCACTAGTATAATTTATATTCTTTCTTAGATAATGTTACTGTGGGACTGAATTTAATATTACTGGGTTACATTTAATTTAATACTGATGTTTGCAGGCAGATAAAGAGAATTTTAAAATGAATTAACTGATTTTTTTAAATCATTCTTTTAGAGTGAAGAGGGCAGCATTTAAGACCTTAGTAGATGAAGTTCAGGAGTTGGAAGCAAAATCAGAAGATCCAGGAGCTATTCTGCATGGGAAAAGGTAGAATATGATTATCAGTAATTTCCCCAACCTTGAATATTAGCATTCTATTTATGTGTTTGGCCTGATTTGACCTCATCGCTTGGAATCTAAAACCAAAGTCAAAAAGGTTCTTGGATCAATTTTGCTCATAAAATGAACCAAATATTGCCGTAATTAAGCATTCTCTTCCAATTAATTCAATATCCACTTTAACTAACGATGCAACTAGTTCAGCATGCTGAGAGCAGCTTGGATTAGCTTGTAGCCTGTCCCTGTTGCATCTAATCAGTTAAGGGCCCTTATTTCTACTAATAGGTAATTATGATATGTATATTTCAGTGGGCCAGGAGGGAAAGTAGTTGAATCCCTAATCAGAAGAGAAGGAGCTGTTGGAAACAAGGGACTTCAAATGCTGCACAGAGGATGCATTTGAATGTACCTGAAGATTAGCTTCTGCTTGGGAGTAGCCCTTTACCTTGCAAATTTAATTTTTTTGTAAAACTTACATTCAAGTCTTTCTTTCCTCTTACTATTATTTCTTCCCTACCATTATTTCCATGTAGTGCTGTCCTCCCTTTTGTCTTGGCTTCCTCTCCCAGAGTAATTACAATAACAACAGTTTAGTTGTCTCTGTGTAGTTGTCTCAGTGTAGTTGTATCACTCTGGCTATGATATAATAGTAACATAGTTACAGAATAACTATAATATCTAAGTAGCTACAGAGCACTTAACAGTAATTATTTCGTAAGCATATAATTCCAATTTATGTTACTGGTGTGATAGCATTTGCCGATATCATTTTAATATCTTTACAAGATTACAGTAGACTCACTATGAACACATTATAAGTATAGTAAAATACTTTGAAGCAGTTAGGGGGTTTCACCTGTGTTTATTTTCATTCTTTTTATTCTTTACAACTTTCAGTGGAATGATGTAAAGGAGGGAAGAGATTGGGAAAGCCTAGAACAAAACTGTTGTTAAAGATATGGAAGAACCTTGAAGCCATGCTGGATATACAGAATAACAGTTGGAAGGGACCTTGGAGGTGTACTCCAGCCCCCTGCTCAAACAAGGGCCCCTATACCCTCTGAGCAAATGGATGTCCAGTCTCTTCTTAATAGAGCCCAGTAATAGAGCACCCACAACTTCTGGAAGCAAGCTGTTCCACTGGTGAATTGTTCTCACTCTCAGGAAATTTCTCCTTAATTCTAAATTGGATCCCTCTTTAATGATCTTCCACCCATTGCTTCTTGTCCTGCTTTCAGGTGCTTTGGAGACAAAATCAATCCCCTGTTCTTTGTGGCAGCCCCTCAAATATTCGAAGATGCTATCATGTCACCCCTAGTCCTTCTCTTTGTTAGGCTAGACATTCCCTGTATTTTGATTGCTTAGGATTAGGTCCAGCGGTTTTCGAGAGACTTGTTCACTCAGTGAAGTTGGACTTCCCTTTCTCCATTTTGCAGTTCTTGCATCCTCCCTCCACCCCCATTCCCAAGCTTCACCCAGGGAATTCAGGAATCATCCTTGCAGATTTGACAGTAACATGGAGTTTGGTGCAAATGATGTGAAGGGAATGTATTGGCACCAAAGATCCAAAATTACTTCTCTCCCTAGTTTCTTCCTGGATGCCCTCCATGACAGCAATCTGACCAACATTAGTTGCAGGTCTTCCTGATTAAGTCCTAACATTCAAATGTTTAAAATAACACTAATAAGCTCAATTTTTTTCATTAAATCATGAACCAGAAATGTATTTACATCCTACTATAAAACATACCGTACTAAAACTTTGCTTTTCGTGCTTTAAATTTTGAGGCTAAAATTGAGTTGTAGACCATCGATTTAAAGCATAAAGAAAACAAAAATAAACATTTTTCCCGTTAAAATACTTATTAAGAGCCTGATCATTGCGAAATACAGAACTACCGTAGTAACATGAATCTAATGACTTTGATAATAGGAGCTGAAAAAACTTATTTTGAAGTAATGTTGCCAATAAATAATTCCATTTGCAGCCCCTGAGTAGCTGTATATAACTAATGTTATATATGTCACACATTAATGTTGAATGTGTGATTGCTGCCATTGTTCATTTCCATTATTCTGTTCAGTATTTGTTATTGCAATCTGCATTTCTGCCCCAGCAACCCCAAATTTTAGTGCATTTCATAAATTTGTCACCTTTTTTCCCCTAGCTTAACTGAAAGAGCTCAGCTTTTGAAAAACGTCTTTAAGAAAAACCATGTCAACTTGTACCGCTCTGAATCTGTGCAACAAAATTTGCTTCGTAAGTATTTGAGGTGTGCTAGAAAGCAACACAAATTTGAAGGTCACAAATAAACAGCAGAGTCTTATCAGAAGTTTGCCAACATGTCAATTAGCTCACATATTATTCTAAATTTTCAACTGCCTACTGCCGTGTAACTGATTTTTAGCTGCATTGAAGGTTTAGAAAGTGAAAAAAGCAAACAGCAAATATTTCAAACAAATAAGCAAATGAAATTTTCAAAAATTCAATTTTAAAGAAAACTAATCTCCCAATCTACAATTATATCATTGAGGGACCAATTACATAAAAGAGAATAAAGGGTAAATAAAAGAAAATTGAGAAGTGCCTTGCCTTCAACAAAAGGGTCTTTCTGAATTCTTTCACTTCTTCTCCCCTTCACCTGTCTCACATGGATTCACAGCATCTCTTTGGAATATTTTCCTGCTGGGGTGAGGTCATCCCCCATACTCCTAGCCTTCCAGCAAGACCTAAAAATCTTGTCCTGGGAGTGGCTGATGGGGTAGAGAAATTCCGACCCCATGTCATTGGCCCTCTTGGATTTTAATTTCCTATGTCTCTTATTTTAAAATTAACTTTTTTTTTTACTTTTTATTATTCTGTAAGCCACCCAGAATCACTGTGACAGTGAAATGACCCACATATAAATTTAATCAATTAATAAATAAAATCTCTTGACCTTTATGAGCAGTTTGGATGCTCCAGTGATAGCCTTTTGTGCTGACAAATCTCAATTTGGACTAGATCTGATCTAAAGTGTGTCAAATGTCCTGGCACTTCAATTCCTTCTTGGAATTTGGTATTTAAAAGGTATCTAAACTTGAATCAGACTTGTTTTAATCATGTCACATTATTGATAAATGTTCTTCCGAGTACTGTTTGGAAACTCTGTACTTATGGCTTGTCAAATCTATTATCCCTTCCTTCCTTTTTTTATGTGAGTCCCTAAGGTTAGCCTGAACAAAATGTTTCTCGGTACAGGTAGTCCTCAACTTAACAATCACAATTGAGCCCAACCTTTCCATTGCAAAGCAAGACAGTTGTTAAGTGAGTTCTGCCCCATTTTACAAATTTCCAGAGCTGTGGTGGTGCAGTGGTTAGAATGCAGTATTGCAGGCTAATTCTGCTGACTGCCAATTGCCAGCAATTTGGCAGTTTGATTCTCACCAGGCTCAAGGTTGACGCAGCCTTCCATCCTTCCGACGTTGGTAAAATGAGGAGCCATATTGTTAGGGGCAAGAGGCTGACTCTGTAAACCGCTTAGAGAGGCCTGTAAAGCACTGAGAAGCGGTATATAAGTCTAAGTGCTGTTGCTATTTTCTTGCCGTAATTGTTAAGCGAGTCACTGCAATTGTTTAGTTAGCAACCCAGGTGTTAAGTGAATCTGGCTTCCCCATTGACTTTGTTTTTCAGAGGGTCATAAGAGGTGATCACACAACCTCAGGACCCTGCAGTGGTCACAAATAAGAGCCAGTTGCCAAGCATATGAATTTTGATCACACGACCATGAGGCTGCTGCAACAGTCATAAGTGGTCACAAATCACTTTATTTTCCAGTGCCATTGTAGCTTGGAACAGTCACTATACAAACCATTGCAGGTCGAGGACCAGCTGTGATTTCATTTCCGTGATGCTTTCAAAACATTTAAAGAGCGTTAGAGAGCGATTCCCACCGTTTCTCACGTCAACCCAACGCTCTCTCCTTCCAGATGGATACGCTTTCTCGCAAGATGAAAATGGAATCGTTTCGCAGTCGGAAGTAATAAGAGCCTACGACACGACGAAACAGAGATCGGACGAATGGTGAAGGACCGAAGTCACAAGAGTTCCAGTATTTGCCATATCCAGCCAAATTAATGCATATTTCCTGCGTCTGCAAACATGGTTGAGTAACAAGATTAGGGGCAGTTGTAGGTTGTTCACTCATGTTTCTTGAAGTTCACGCGTATTGAGTAGACATAAGCACTGTGCAACTATACTCTTAAAACACCATCCCTCAAAATTTTCAAAAGGGACTTAGATTTTGTAAACAGATGCCGAGAATTAACCTGCAGCCTTTTCAAACAGCTAATTTACAGTAAAGATGAGTAGTGTTCCTGTGTATAGACAGCGAGAGGAATATTCAATGTTGTGAACAACCAGGTTGCTCAGCGTATACTATAGATTGAGAAGCAGAGCCTTTGCCAAGGGGTGTACATGGTGAAATTAAATATAATGAGCCTTTGATTTCCACAAGTGCTAAAGAACCATTTTAATTACCTTAATTCATGTGAGGAAGAAAGACCGCAAAGCAAGATACTAAGAAGGAATTGGGTTAAATGAGCTTGTTTGCCAAAGAAATTCCACATGTCTCCTCCTAGTCCTCATTTGTAGACTAAGCGATAGTGATAGGTGTCCAATGTCAGAATTGCATGTTTGATACTCTGTACTTGAAAAGTTTTACAATAATATGAAAACTGATAGGATTTGGTTTTGATGCGTTTAATTTCAGATCTGTGGTTCCTTTCACCTTTGGCCTTACAGAAGCCTTTCTTTTTGCGTCCATGCTCTTTTCACAGAATGTGTACATTCAACACAGCATTCATTTTCCTCTTGTCAGGAGTGTGTGTCTTTGAGACTTGTTACCTGCTTAAGAGTCCCGGTGTGGTGACATTTGTGTGCGAGGTTCAGGTGTTCCTTTGTCAGCCTTCCCGTGCATATCATCAAGAACTTTCATTTTTAAAAAAGCAATGGTTGCTTGTTGGGATTGGCAAAATTACAGAGATGGTGCCTTAACTAAGTTTCCTGTTTCCTAAGCAGGCATGAACACTGTCAGCCAAGAAAGAGCCAACTGGATTAGTGACTGTTCAGATGTAATTCAAGCCCATGGTGCATTGGATCCACCCCCTATGGTTACAAATGTATAGGCCCTATAAAAAAAAGCCAATGCAGAATTTTGTAATATTTACAGAAGTCAGAAACTGATTGTCCATAGTGGATTGGGGTGGAAGTGCACTTGAAAATACAGATTTTATTTACAGAGCATTTTATATATAAAATAATTTATTATAAAATAATTTTCCTTGTTAGTCATGATAATCTGAAAAAAGAAATAAATATTATCAGTTTACTACTATATTATACATTCAGTTTGCACTATCAAACAGTTTATTTGGGGTATTTAATAGATTTCGTCTGTACATTCCCAAATTTGATTCAAATTAAAGTATGCAAAAGTTTGAGGATTTAAAATAACAAGGTTTGTGTATGTTTTAAATAAAAAGATTTTCTAGCTAGTGATGTAAAATTTCCCTTCTCATTAGCTGAAATGTTTTGAGTAAATGTTTTTAAATCTTGTCATTTTGTAAAATCAGAATGAGAAAGCCTATTAAATTGCATTTTTCCACTATGCGTGTTAATAGCCATTTCAGTTTATCTATAATACATTTGATATAGACAGTTCCATGTCTAATTTCTGTGACATGTGCAATTAATTTAACTATAGACAAGCAGAAAAGTTATGATAAATTCAGTATTTCTGGGTCACATTTCTATTCTTAAGTCCATTTTTAAAAACTACTGTGTAATAGAAACACTATTTATTAAATATTGCATATACTTATGAAATATATATATTTATGATTTAAGTATACAGTCTTTTATACTTATTTCATAACTGCGCTCATAGTATAAAGTTCTCTTTGTCTGACTAAGCAGAAAATAAACCAATAATCATTAAAGCCTGTTACTAAAAAGGACTTTCAACCTTACAGCCTGAAATTGCCTTCAGGAAAGTTATTTCTGGCATGGATGATGATCAATGAGAGCCAAATAAATTGATCTGCAGTGCGCACATACAGCCACACTTTCACATTATCAAATATACACAAAATTAAGAGCATCTTTTTAAAAAAATAAAACAAAACCCTGAATTATTGCTTTACATTGATTAATTATGGCTTGCCCACCACAAAAGATTCCTGAAGCAAATTATTTAAAAAAAAAATGCTGTAGCATGCTTACAGTACAGCTTTTAGCCGCATATATTTCTTTTAGGCTCAAATAAATAAATAAAATCAGATAATCAAGCAAAGGCTGAATAACTTCCCATTGGTTGCTTATAGTCCGATGCAGTGGTGTCCAATCTTCGCAGCGTTTCAGACTCGCGGACTTCAACTCCCAGAATTTCCCAGCCAGCAATGGGGAATTCTGCAAGTTGGAAGTCTACAAGTCTTCAAAGTTGCCAAGCTTAGACCCCTGATTCTAATGCAAGCTCTTATGGACTCTGACAGGGGGAATATTTCGTTCAGCCCGCAGTGGCAAGATATGCTATATCAGTTGGATTAACCACCACTCTATTCCCAAAAGCATGAAAGGACTGTCTTGAGTGCAATTGACCTAGAATAATGATATGCATGCCAAGATTTGTTTCTACAGCCGTATTCTCCTTGCTGAATCCTGATGAAGGCATAAATCTCGCATGTTAGCTAGAATTTAGGAAACAAAATCTTCCCAATTGCCTAGCCTTACAAAAATGGTAGACCACATCCACTGCCAGTGATTGCATATCTTTTTTTTTTCTTTTAAAGATGCCACGCTCTTTCAAGATCCCAGGCTTCCATTTTTTCATGTTCTCCCATTTCCTAACCACCCAGGAAAACCTTTTCACACGTGCGATGCAACATTTGCTTAACAGAAACTTAGGTTTTGAGAGAGTGCTTTATAAAGTGAATGAGAAGATTATTTATCTGTCCTGTGCTGTCTTTAAGGGTATATAAATGTTTGGATTTAAAGACAAATGACATTTTCAGATTTCTAAGAAGCTAAAACCCAAGTAAACTAGAACTGTTGGAAGAAGTCACGATGTACAAAGCATATCTAATTTGCGAGCCTGTTCATTTCATTTGAAAGAAATGCTTTCAGAGTGATTCATTACACTATAATGTAGAAATATATATTATAACATAATGTATATTTAGGGACGTTGGTTGATGTGCATATTTTATTCAGCTACGTGGTTTTTTTTTTTACATTTTACATTTTTGACATTTTATTTATTTATTATTAGATTTATATTCCGCCTCTCTTCACCCCTTCCGGGGGAACTCGAGGCGGGATATAAATCTAATAATATTTTGTTCAAGTGATAAAAATTTACACTTTTCTTTGTTACCTAAATTAAGGAAATTGTACATTATGTGTATATTATGTATTGTGGAATATTTATGTTAAGGTTTAAAAGAAATCATCATTGAAAGTATCTGGTACCATTCAGAAATCAAAAGAATATCTCTAACCATATATTACTTTTGATTAAATGATTGTAACAATGTGGTACTATTTAACCAGAAAAAATCCACCAATTGGATATACTTCGTGAAGCCATAAGTAGTCCTGTTTTCTTAGGTTAGACTTACAAAAATAAATTTTAATAAAATATATAATAGTTGTATAACAATAGAGGAAATGTTTAAAAAAATACAATCTCAAATGGGAAGACATCTTTTTTTAAATCAATTAATTGCTTACTTGCTTGACAGTTGGACCCTATGATCTATTTTTTTCCCCTACTGGTTTCTATGTTGTGGGGAAGCAATTGTTTCAATTAAGTTTTAGTATTCTGTCTGCATGTCACAGTGTGAATCCGAACTGATGCATGCTTGTGCTGTAAAACTCATTATTTCTTTGTTAGCCAAAAGAGGCATCAACATTTATATGTTTGGTAAGCAAAAGTGAAGTGTTGGTAAACAGCTAGATTGCTGACTTCATTTTGTTAGCATGGAATATCAACTCAAAAGCAACTACACGGGGAAAGTGTTCTAAAATAGATCCATGAAACTGATTGAATTAGTCGATGAATTACGGTGAAAATAGACAGTGATGTATCTACTTGCTTTTTCAGTTGTTTCAACACAGACTTGCAGCCATTTCAAAGTTTGTAATTGCAAAAACCGTGGCCCGGATGTGTAAAAGCTAAAAAAAAATATCATGTTTTAGTGTTGTTGTTTTACCTGTTCTACAATTTAAAGCCATAATGCATTAACTTCGTTCTCTGCTGCGATTTTCATGAAGTGTTGATTAATAAAAAAAAATAGGGACTATATATATAATACTTAGGACTGCAATCGAGGTAAGCTAGGATTTTTCCACTCTCTTAAATCATTACTGCTGAAATCCCTGTGGAAATTGTGATGCTGCATGAATGGAGAGAAATTTTTTGACTCCGTGTTTATGGTAGTTTTCTCAGGTTTCGTTTTAAATGGATGTTAAATGCACTGTTTTATAATGTTATTAAATTTTAATAATATATTCACTTCTATGCAGTGTTACATGTCATTGGCATTTGGTGAAATGTGCATGTTCTGAACTGCAAATTTTAATTGTTTTGTCTCCTAATTGTTAAAAAAATAAATAAACCTTGCCATTAAGTATACTCTGATGTTTACAGTACCTGCATCTTAAATATATAAAATTGTCTTCGGAATTTATTTCCACGATGTAGCCAACAGATCTGAAATATGACATGCATTCCAATACATCATGAAAGTATATTGGACTGTGACACGTATATCCATTTTTAATCAAAATATGTCTCTCTAAACTTGTAAGGCTAGTTGGTTTGCATAATTCAAATCATCGGGGGAGGGAACAATGATAAATAAGCACATTATGTATTACCATTAATAATTTCCTTTTTAACTATGCTTTTCATGTTCTTTTCTGTCAATATGAGGATGGTGTTTATCAGAACATGTTGGAAGAACATATTAAGGAGAGATACCGAAGGACAGGGGTGTCAAACTCGATTTCATTGAGGACCGCATCAGGGTTGGGTTTGACCTCAGAGGGCCGTGTGGGCATGGCCAGGGGTGGGTGTGGCCAGCTCAGTGTCACTCATTCGGGGGCACTTGTGGCCAAGTGCTAAGGCAGGACTTCTCCGACACCATCCCTCACATTATAATCCTCTTTCCTTTTTTCTTTACCTTCTTCCTTCCGCTCTTTCCTTGCTCTCTTCCCATCTTTACTTCTTTTTCTTTTGTCTTTCCTCTTTCTCCTTTCCTGTCCCTCAAACACGACGGCCTCCTGCAGCCCTCTGCCAGCGAAAACGCACACGGCCCCTGAGCTCCCATTTTCGCTGGCAGAGGCACTGTGGGCTGGTCCTTTGCTGCTTCCAGGCCAGGCCCCCAGGGCAGATCTAAGCACCCAGCAGGCCAGTTCCAGCCCGCGGACCTTGAGTTTGACACCCCTGCTGTAGGAGAAAGTCAGAATAAGTAATCTTAAATCTGTCATAGAGA
>JANHGC010003647.1:38938-49551 GCA_027560395.1 Boaedon fuliginosus
GGATTCGATCTGACAACCTGCTGAACAAGTCAGCAGAGACTGCAGTGCTGCATTTAACCACTGCGCCACTGAGGCTCGTATATATACAATAGTTTCTAGAGGGTCTGGTCATCTACGTCGGCCCTCTTTAAAATATTTAGAAAACTTAAAATAATGAACAGGGATGTGAAGCTTTTCCAAAAATGCCTAGTTTCGTTGCAAAGCCTCTAAATAGTCATCGCATGTATGCAACAGCTTGTAAGTAATGAATAGAAATCGTACAATGCTGAACTATAAGTAGTGTATTGTGTTATGGATTTGATTTTTAAAGTGTGCTGGGGAAGAAGCCAAAGTGATGAGACAAACCCACAATTTAGCATCGACATTGGCATTCATTGTTAAATCTAAACCATCTATTCTTACTGTGCTTTTTTCATGTGAAAACGAACTTTTTGAAAAATAAATCTTATGTTACCTACTTTCAAATAAATCCAGTATATTTGAGTTCTCCACTTTCTATGTCCCCAACATATATTAGTATGAAGCTATTATTCACATCTGATAGAGGTTTGATACCTCTATATACAGTGCATCTGACTGTGATATGATTATTATATCTCAACATTTGATTAATTAAATACTATTATGGAGATTACAGTGATACTTACATCTCAAGAAATCATGTCTAAAACCAACTCTTAAAACTATAATCTATTTCTGCCTGGTGTGTAGAGGCAGAGATATTTAGTGTCAAATATATGACCAGCAGAGAAAAAATGAGGTACTATTAGGCCCTTTCCTTAGAATAGCAATAAGTATGCAGATAATTAAAATGGAAATGGAAAAGCTAGCTTTCACATTCAAATTTAGACTTAATACAATCTACTGTATTAATATAATCTATTATATTTGGAACAGTAATTCAGACAGCTCTGAGATTACATATCATCACTTATAGAACCCTTTTCTTAATATTGATGAAAATGCTAGCCCATTATTTTATTATCCTCTTCACAGCAATTGAAAGGGATTCCTTTGATGGTGAAACAAGAGTGGGCATTAGTAGCAGAAGCGACATTACATGAGCAAGAACCAGTTAGGAGAAAATGGGATGTCCAAAGAATGTGTGACTTTAATTTCCTTGGAGAACTTTGTGCTTAGTACTCAACACTGGTTTTCATGGATATTTTTGGAAACCTTGTTGTTGTTGCTTTTGTTTTCTTAACACTTAGGACCACTTTTTAGACCACATTTACATCTAAACCTGAGCTATCATTGTTTAGGAATTTAGATGTATGTATTAGCCGATAACCCAGCGTTGCCTGCGTATTTATTTATGCGCATTTATTTATCCCAATCCTGTATTAGACAGGAAAATTGTGTAGTCGGGAGTCACGCTGTTGTACTGTCTGTCACAGAGGTGTTTCATTTTTTTCATTGCACTTGCCCAATCGCCTGATGTTTCCTTGGAGGGCTGAGAGGGAGCCCACTTGTGGAGTACTGTGAAGCCATTACCATGGCAAGTCCACTGTGCTGTACAGTAGAAGCACACACACATCCAGAGGGGTGTTATGGGTGTCTTAACCCCGCAGTATTTGTTTCCAGAGAGTAAGGCATCTGTGTGCCAAGTTTGGTTGAAATTGCTCGAGGTGTTCCAGAGTTGTGCTGTTACACACACACACACAAATACTCACACACATATCCATTTTTATATAGATAGATGTATATATTGCATCCTGGCATCCTCATCACCTTCCCCCAATAACCAGAGGTGGTATTCAGCCAGTTCTGACAGTTTCGGGAGAACCGGTAGCGATAATTTTGATTGGTTCCGAGAATCGGCAAATACCATCTGTGACTGGCCCTTCCCCTCCCCTCCCTACCCCTTCCACCCCCTATTTGGCTGTCAGGACGCTTCAGTGAAGTTTTCTGCCGCCTTGAGTTCCCCTTGGGTGAAGAGAGGCGGGGTATAAATCTAATAAATTTATTTATTATTATTATTATTATTATTCTAGGCCAAGAACGGGGTGCAGGGGGTTGCAGTGGCCCACCCAGTCACATGACCACATAGCCACACCCACCAAGCCACGCCCACAGAACCGGTAGTAAAAAAAATGGATCCCACCACTGCCAATAACAGACTTTAAGAAAAAGGAATCATTTAAGAGATCTCAATGATTTAATAACTAAAATTCTAAAAGGGCTCCATGAAATTAACCCAAAAGTCACTCTTACCTATTTCTATATTAAGTTAACTGGACATTCTATTGAAGTTATTCACTGAATTATCTGCATGTACATCAGCAAGAGTTACATATTCCTGTTACAAATGGAAAGGGAGTTATTGTTTATAGCAATCTGGAATGAAGCTATATCATGTTCCTATATTTCCTTAGCTTTGGGACTACAAAATGCTTTTCTAATACAGCATGAAAATAGATATCAACAGTGTATAGGAGCCTATTTACTACAAGCACAAACAGAGATATCCAAGGTAGGCATTTTACTTTGGAAATGTTTCTTAAAAGCATAAAATGTATCCATGCTTATTGGCCTCTTTGATGGATGAGGTGGCACTTCCTGCCTTGAAACAGTGCTGGTGTTTCTCTCAAGAGATGGACCATAATTGGATCCATCAGTTTTCAATAACTATCATCCAGTCTTTCTTTTTTCTGGAAAAGATTGTTGAGAAAATAGTTGGTCGGTAGTTGATGGGAACTTTTGAGATTATGTAGACCCATTGTAGTCAAGTTTGAGCCATGATTTAGTAATGAGATACCTTGGGTTGTCCTTGTAGATAACATACAGAGAAAGGTGATTAGTGTATCCATCCATATGCTTCTTGAACTTTCAATGTGTGGGGGGGTCGGGTGCATGTGCATGGTGGGTGCAGGGGGCACACATGCATGTGGGGGCAGTGCACATGCACAGGGTTTGCACATGTGCATTTGCACACATATGCGCTTTGAGCACTCTGTCCGGAAAAGGTTAGCCATCCCTGCTGTAGGAGATAGGTAGCCCCTCAAATAATTACGGGTTTATAGGAATAACAACTTGAGTTGCACACGAACCAAACAGCAACTAGTGCAGTTCATAAAGCAGAGGTTTTAACATGGCACGCTGAGGCAATGTCATTGCCGTCCGTACCATTCTTCTCTGTCTCAGTTGAAGTTTCTGAATTATCTTTGAGGGGAATTTCATGTACAATGTACAATAGTCAAGTCATGTGATATTGAGGATATGATTGTCTGACAGTCTTCTTGATCTAGGACAGCATAATTGATGTGCCACCTGAAGCTATGCAAATGACTTTCTGGCCACAGCAGCCACATGCTCATAGACATCCTAATGGGAAAGTGCAATCCCACACAAGGTCAAAGATGAATAACTCAAGATCTGAGTTGGTATCTGCTGGAACCCTAGAAGCATTCCTTCCCTTTGGTAGTACTTGCATTAGGTAGTGGGTTCCCCCCATCAGTTAGCCCCCAGTTTGTTTTGAAGAATCTTAAAAACATGGTTCTTCATCCCAGCCTTTAGCAAGAGTGAGGAACCATTCTTTGGATTGTGCAGGTTGTTTCTTTTGTTTTTGTCAATTTTTTTGTTATTCTTGCTTTTTTGTCCTCTCTCTCTCTCTCTCTCCTCTCTCCTCTCTCGGATGTTTTTATTTGTGAGCTACCCAGAGTCATTGGGAGTTAGGTGGCATACAAATTCAATAAATACTGTAAATTGTAAAAAATAATTAAAAACAACTTTTTTTTTCTCAGAAAACATGGATATCCCAGATGGAAATAACAATCACCAACTATGTAAGAAGAAATAATCTTTCAAAAACTTCATTTTTCAATACACTTGCTGAATCCTCTGAAATTTAGCTGTAACTTGTAATATAAACTTTTTGGAAATATAAACTTGTAATAAAACTTTTTTGATGTTTTTGAATATTTTTTTTTATGTTGAACTGTTTTGAAACCTTTCTGAAATGGGAGTATTCTTCAGTTAAAACAGAGTTCAGAGGATAACTCGTATGAACATATGCAAACATCAATGTTACTATGATCTTTAGTTCATCTGCATTTACTAATAAACATAAATGAGGAAAAATCAGAATATAAAGTGCCATTAAACTAACATTTTTAACTTACCTTTGCACTTAATTTTTCATCAAACTAAAAAAAATTATTGAAATTCATATGGTGTAGATTAATTTAATTGTATTTGTCATTTGTTATGATAAACTGGACAAAGAAAAAATGATACCCAGCAGAGATTTCCTGATAGAACTTTCATCTAGCTGAAAAATCTGGATCCTACTTTTTTAGATTTTTAAATTCAGGAAAAAAATGAAATTATCTAAAACTGTGTCAAGTAAAATTCAATTTAATAGCAGAATTAAGACCTAAAAAACTTCATACAGTTCTAGAGGCACCGATTCTTCCTTTCTGCACTAAAGAAATACTTAGGCATAAAGGAGAAGCAGGGGGCTCATGATAAGGTTTTGAAATGTTTGTATCTTGGTTATCATCAGACATTGGAAGAACAGCTCTTTGCTAGCATTCGTTTACTTAAAACATGCAAAATCTGTCATAAGTTTTCCATTATCAGAGGTCTTTTTACTTTTTTAAAAATATGATGCATCACTGTGTCCATTCATCCCTCTTAGCAATTAATAAAGGATGCTATGGGATGCTAGTCAAAAAATTGAGATGTTTTGGTGAAACTGCTACTAAAATACTTGCATATAACTTGGACAATGAGACTCTGAACTAATTAACTTTCCTTATTGGCTCTCTACACATCCATTAGGGATATTGGTTCTACAGACTTTTATAGCACTACTAGACAACACATAACCTTTTGGGTCATTGTTTCAGAGGTATTTCCTTACTGAAACAAAAACCAGGGGAAAAATAGTGGATGAGAAAGCAACTTCCAATTTCCTGCCAACTTTGAATGCAGCTGACTGCTCTTTGGCAGCTGATGATGGGACTGGTCTGCATGACCTGCAGAAAGCTAGTGCAGAACTGACGTTCTGAAACTCCAAGCAGCACTGAAGTGACCATAACTTTGCAAAATTTCAATCCCAGAGAAATCATGGGTCCCAGGCTTTGAATGCATTCTGTAAATCATCTAAACTGCAAGATGATAAACAAGTAAGTTATCTCAAATAAGTGTGAGATACCTTAGTTCAAAAATGGTTGCCCTGTAATGCATTGTTGGATCCAGTTAAAGACTACAAGACACAAGTATTTTAATAATATACAGATTGAAATTTTTATACAAACTATTAAACCCAAAGAACTAAGTGAAAATGATAATCACTTAAAACAGCAATTTCATAATATGGAATAAAGCAGGAAATTCAATCTTGCCACAACCAAAATGTGAAATAGTTGAAGCATCCCATTAATATTTGAATTGGAGATGAATAGGTTTAACATATACCACAGATAGCTTTCCATACCAGCAAAAGTGCACCAAAACAGTCGTTGCAAATGGTCTATTAAAAATTTCTAATTTTATTTTCAGCCCAATAATAGAATACAAAAGTAATATTTCCATAAGTATCCACCCATGGGTTTTATACAGAATTAGTGATTGTGTGGTGTCATTTTTCTCACTACTCAGCTTCCATCACTTTCCAAATGCAGAGTTTAGGAATTACAGCGAATACTGAACTAAACTCTTTAACATTGTAAGGCACGACTACATGACTACAAGTCATAAACACACCACTCAAAGAAGGACTTAAGAGAATCCACCTGATAAAAATTGCCATGCAAGACTATCTAAAGATAATATGAATGTAAGGTTCCACTTGAAAAAGTGTAATTTTATGTAGATAATGCTACCTTAATACATCTGTAAATTTAAGATAAGCACGGAAATTCTTCAAATCTAATTTATACAATATACAGATCCCACCCCAATAAACATTATGCACAATATTCACATCTGCGACCATAATAAACCAATAGTTAAAAAGAGCCCAATAGGACAATACAATTTGTGGCACACTTCCATTAGAGCATAATAGCATTTGTTTTCTTGTCATGAGGACTGGAAATCGAGACTAACTTAATGACATGTAAATATTAACAGCAGCCAATGTGACACATACAGCTGATATAGATCAAACATAATTAGGAACAGTTGTATAATTTATTTTTTCTCCAACACCTACAGGTTTGTAGAATTAAAGGAACCGAAAGAGGATAGATTTATAATAACTGTAAGTTAGATAAGAACACATACTGAAATATTACATTTTTGGTGAATCAAAATGTTTTAAAATTTGGCAGTAATCACAAATGAAATCTAACATCATAGTGAGGGAATCATTTTAAAATGGGCTCAAGTTGAGTTTTTTATCAAGAGGTAGTTAAAATGAAATCTTACATAGTGGCATTCTTAGACTGGGCTTTTTGTGTGTGTTTTTAAAATAATTTTATTACAAAAGTGATAAATCCTATACAAGCAGCATTTTGGATAGATTTCTATTACAAAATGTTTCTTTGTTTATTAACCTGATGTAACAATATTTTTTATTTCTCTTTGGTGCAAAGAGTTTGGATTTAACCACATAGTACAATGTAGGTGGCATGAAAGCTATTCAAATCTGCCACACTAATCAATAACGTATACTGTATTTGAAATTTATAAATTCAGAACGCCAATAACAAACTTTATTCGTATGGGTTTTAAAGAGATCACAGGAAAAAAAACAAATATCTGCTGAATGGCGTTGCCTACCACATAAATCATTTTTCTCATGACTGTTTTCCTGTGTGCCTGCTATCAAATGATTACATACTGAGGCGAGCAGTTAATTTTAAATACGGTCAGATTTCTTCATTTTTTAGCTTCTAAATGGAACTTAAAATAAACCACTTCTAAGTTTTAAAGAAACAATAAAAATACTAACATTTCTGTTCATAAGTAGGGAACTTCCTTTTCTGTTTATTGCTATGACCTGGAAATAGATCACCTAAATAAATTTTAATGTAATTTAATAATAAAACAAATGTTTATATAGGAACAATGAAAGCCACTGAGAACATGAAATGTGCAAAATTGCCAAGTCCACTTTTTCTATTCTTAAAATCAAGCAGTGCTGCTAAAGAACATGCAAACCTAGTATACAGTATGTATATTAACTATGTATCCTCTGGAGTACATAAAAATTATGAACCTAATACTCCTAAACACCGTATGAAATTACTAGGGAATTGAATGAGCACTTAATTAAGAATGTACAATTTTATAGACCAATTACTGCATCACTTCTTGCAAACATTTGTTCCTTCTCTTGCATATAGTGTTGGTTACACTAAAAAGTGCATAGTGCAAGTGGCAATGCTATACCTTGCTCTTCCTGAGTTTTCAGTGTTTAAACTATCAGGTGAAACCTCATTTCTTTTTTCTGGACAAGCTAAACTTTTATTCATGTGCATGTGAATGTGTGTAAAACGTCTAGGGACTGCAACAAAAACAAATCCCCACTTAAATGAGGAGTAAATAGTTTGCTTGTTTTTAATCTCCTTTTAAAAATACTTAGAAAAAATGGAAGTAACAGATACAACCTTGGAAAAGAATTCCTCCTTATCTTATATATAGGAAACCATTTTCAAAATGACACCTGCTACAACACATACAAGCATCATCTAAAAAAAATATTACTTCCCCAGGTGAATCATTTTCTTTATCTGCTAATTTATGAGATGAAGAGTTCCATATATAATTAATCAACTAAGATAAATCAGAAGATAGGCCCAATAAACTACAGTTCCTAGCATGAATATTTTATATTTTTTCTTTTTCCATATTAGATTAAAATGATAGTGAATAAAACAGCTGGGTAGCACCTGAATACTTCTGTTGGTTGTAGACTCTATGAATAGCTGATGTAGAAGATTTGACTTCTATATGTTATATTAATATTTGGACATTTTTACCTCATACCGATTCATAATCTTTAAGATTCTTAATCTATTGATACAAAATTGTATAGTTCACAACTAATTTTTCTCCAGGATTTCAGACAAGAAAAAATGGTATGTAAACCCTAGTACCGGTACCTGTGGATTTATTATTTGGAGATACAAGTAGAAGAACTAGAATCTTCTACATGGAAAGCCCTCTCTGTCAATATATCTTTATTAAACTATTTGTGTTACTTTTTCTCCTACTTCCATATTCATTTCTGTCTACAGCTGCACTCATCTCCCATGCAAACAGTTACAAATCCAGAGAAAAGTTAATTTTAAATATTACCTTATATTTTACTAATAACTAGATTTTACTAAACTAGATTTTACCAGTGCATTATTTTATATCACCACAGTGTGCATAGTAGTGTATGTATATCCCAATTTCAACTGAAAGAAACTTTGTTATCCAGCTATTAGTTTAAAAACAGTAATTTTAACTAACTTTCAGATGAATAAAATATGACATTACTTTTTAATAAACTGCATGATTAGGGAGAAAACAGGAGAAACTACAGGAGAAATTAGGTTTGTCTTCAATCTTCAGCAGTGCTGAGTTTCATTCTAAATTTTAAGGATGACAAGATTTATAATAATAATTAAAATGGGCAACATACACCTTGAATGTTCCCCAGCAATTCCTTTCATTGGAATTGTAAAATAATTAATAATTATCATAACTATGTATCTTTCAGTACCAGAATTTGCTATGCTTGGATCTTCCAGGCATATTTCTTATGAATAAGACAAAGAGAACAGTGCAAATATATTTAAATAGTACAAAAAAATGTAAAGGAGCATAGGCGTTTGCATATCAAAAATGATGTAGCCCAACTATTTTCAACAGGATGCAGCATATTCTTAGAGAAGAAATATCAGATCTACACTATAGTATTGGGATTGCTTTTCATTTTCTGTGGCATATATTGTACAGTGATACTATAGAAAAACAGCTTGACAATCTTTAGAGTTCAATGCAGCTTCCACTAACTAGACATAAACATAAAAAGGAACTCACAGTAAAAAAATTAAGAAATAAAGACGAAAAAATCAATAAACACAAAAAGCTGCTTGTTTGAGGCTATTAATACCTTATACATTTCTGAACAATCATTAAGTTATACTTATGCAGCAATAATTGAAACACAAAATCCCTGCAAAACTGTTTAAAGGGGTTGTTTTTGAACCAACAAATTAGGATAAAAAAAATACATTATAACTCCTCTATTTTAATTTTATTTACAAGTCATTGGAGACTTATAAACTTGACACAGAAGCTCTCTGACTAAAACCAAATAAGTCACAGATAATTTCAACTTCACAAGAAGTACAATTGTTTGACTTTAGCAGTTAAGCACTATAGTATAATTTTGCCAATTGTTGCAATCGGTGCCCACCCAAAATAGTAGTCTGAGTATTGTACGAAGTGCATAACAGAAATTTTACTCTAGCATAACATGTAAGAGTTGTGAGTAATTAACCTTGTAGATCATTGAAACAAGTATCACAGACACGAACAGGTTTCTTAGATGAAGGAGTTAAGGCATTCTTTGAGGAACACTCAGCACAGAAAATATTTCCACACTGTCTGCAGTGGTGCTGAAAAACAAAAAAAAGAAAAGTTATGAACACATGGCATATATAAACTCAAACTCTATGTACGGTAGCTTGGTGTTATATAAATGTTACTCCATTACTTAATTGTTTAGACTTGGCTCATACATCACTGTATTCCCCCTGTTGGGGGAAGAAAGGCGGGGTACAAATCTAATAATATAAATAAATAAAATATAAGCTGGTATTATTTATTAAATATATACTGTATGCCGCCCATCTCATTATCAAAGAACCTCTATTCCTAAACTAAGACATGAACCATGCTTTGTTAAGCCTCAATGACTATATTCAAAAAACGCATTAAGCCAAAATTAGTTAAATCACATCACATTAAGGCTTGAATGCTTGCGTTTCAAATCAGGACTAATCATCAAGCATAAATACATGGATATTTTTGATGCAACAATTAGCTTTGGTTTAGGATAAATACCATATTTTTTGCACTATAAAACACACTCCCCCGCCCCCCCAAAAAAGTGAATGGAAATGTCTGCGTCTTAAAGAGCGAATGTTACCAAAGCCCTGCCAACCTGCCGGCAACTACCCTTCGGCATCTGCCTCCCAGCATTTGCCTCCTTGCAGCAAACAGGAAACAGCCTGGTCAGCTTCAGCACAGCCTGATTTAGCACAAGCAGCTGATCGGTGGTTGGATCAGCCTCCCAGAATACTGCCGATCAGCTGTTCCAGGTGATGGGGATTGCCTCCACTCACCACCGCCATCGCCTCCAGGCATCACTGTTTCTGCCTCCACGCACCCCATTTTTTGCCCCCATGCATCCCATTTTCGGCCCAAAATGGGATACACGGACGCCAAAAATGGGGTGCACGGAGGCGGCAGCAGTCAGCTGCAGCTGGGCGGCAGCGATCCCTGCACATACCTGTCAAGTGTCCCGGTTTGGCCGGGAAAGTCCCGGATTTTACTAGTCTTTCCTGCCCTCGTCCCAGAAAAAAAAATTCTGTTAAATATCCCGGGGGAAAAAAACCAGTACTAATTACGTGACTAGCCCCGCCCCCGCCCCACCCCGCCCCTCC
>JANHGC010003647.1:63213-74068 GCA_027560395.1 Boaedon fuliginosus
TTCTAGTCTGATGCCTGTAATCACTATACCAGGGGTGTCAAACTGGATTTCTCCGAGGGCTGGATCAGCATTCCGAGGAAAATCTGCGGAAGGGAGGGGGGGAGATTGGATGGACACCTCCTGCAGCACTCTACCGGCCAAAACAGGGTGCAAAGGGCCACAAGTGCCCCCCTGCACCCCATTTTTGCCCTTCATGACCTCCTGCAGCACTCTGCTGGCCAAAAACAGGCCATGCAGAGGTCCAGTGAGGCCCACACGTGTTCTGTTTTCAGCCTCCCCAGCCTCCAGCAGCAATCTGCTGGCCAAAACCAGGCCTGCTTTGGCCAGCAGAGGCACTGCGGCCTGGTCCTTTGATATTTCCAGCCGCCCTGGAAATACGATCGACTCAGGCACTGTTATTGTTCCCAGCTAGTCCCAGCCAAATCCTTTTTGCCGTGAAAGCCGAATGTGGATGTGGCTGCCTCAGCCAATGGCCCGCCCTCCTCACTGGGTCATGTTTGTTAGGACGGCTGTCAGATGTCCTAGAAAATGTTATTGTTCTTAGCCGGTCCCAGCCAAATCCTTTTTGCTGCGAAAACAGCATGACCATTGGCTGAGGCAGCCACATCCACATTCGGCTTTCATGGCAAAAAGGATTTGCCTGGGACCAGCTGGGAACAGTAACAGTGCCTGAGTCGATCAGATCCGAGGGGGTTGGCTGAGCTCACTGGTGGAAAAGACGGGCGGAAAAAAAACTTCAACTGCGTTTCAGCTGAGGAGACCCGAATGGAAAAAGGCTGGGCAGCTGGGAAGTCGGCGCTGGCCCGCAGAGCATGGATGGAAGGGGCGTATTTCGGGACCGCCAATACTTCCAGCAACAGGATGGCGAACCTCAAGCATCGGAACTGGAAATGGTGAGGCGGCGGCGGCTGTTCCTGGAAGTGTTGACGGTGCCGAAATACTTCGCTTTGCTCTTTCTCTCCTTCAGTCAGATGGCTGAAAGATCGGGGAGGCAAAGGGTTCCAAATGACCCCCTTCCCTAGTTCTGCCTCCGGATCAGGATTTGACAAGGGACCCTTGGCTGCCAGGTTGCCTGGTGTCGCAGGAAATCTGGCACGGAGAGGCAGCTCCCGATCAGCTCAGCTGATCCGCGGGCCCCAATTAAAGGTCTCAGCTGTCATTAGCTGACCTAGGGAAGGGAAAGGCTGCCTCTTGTGCTTATGCCAACCCCCTTCACTTGGTCTTATTTTCGGGGGGGTGCCCTATATTTACGCTCACCCTAAAAATCGGGCTTGGGCTTATTTTCTGGACCTGTCGTATTTAGGGGGAAACACGGTAATAACTATGGTTTTAAAAGCAAATGAGAGAGTGGAGCCTATGAGAGAGTGGAGCAAAAGTTGTTATGAAAAGAACATGATGTTTTACCGAGCGATAATAACATTTTATTTTCAAAATAGGCTAAGAATTTAAGCATCAAGATACGCTTATAATAAGCAAAATGGTCAATTAAATATTACTTCAGTACTTTCCATAGTCAATGCTCTGAATTTTCACAGGTAGCCTGCAAACTGAATATGTATATTGGTTACATAGAAAATAATTTTATTTAAAATTCAGGACTCACAATTTCTGCTACAGCTGTCTTTCCTCTCTGTTTCTCTTTCTCCAATGCATCCTTTGCTTCTTCCAAAGATTTATTGCTATTTGACAGTTTACCTTTGAGGATTTCAAGTTCCTTTAATAGAGTATCTTTTTCCAGCTTCATTTTCTTCAAATCATCTGTTAATGTTTGCAGCTTTCCATTTAATTCACTGTGATACTTCAATTTATCTTGATTTAATTTCTCAATTTCTAACTTCAGTTTTTCATTTTCTTCTTCCTGCTTTAATCTTTGTTGGTTTATTTCTTCTAATGTATCATTTTTTTTCTGTAAGTCTAATTTGGCTCTAGATATCCTATATAAATACAACATATAAAAATAAAATTATTTCATGTTCAAAATTACAAGACTGAGCATTAACTTTTATATAAAACGTTTCAAATATTCAACAAACTTCCTACACTTTGCTCTGTAAAATTAATGCCACTATTTCAGTATTATTACTGAATACTAAATATTATTACTAGAGCTACCCAGTCACCCTGTAGGGGAGATGAGCAGCATAAAAATGTAGTACAATAAATAAATAAAATCATTATATACTAACAAAAGCAAAAAACATTTTTATTATTTAAAATATGTATATAGCCAAATATGTATAATTCCACACAGATTTAAGCAAACTGTATAATTCAAAATAAAATTTGTTAATTTCAACTCCAAGGCAACGTAGTACAAAAAAAGGATACTAAAAAATTAAAAACTGTGACAACTTTTAAAACGTGGATACAGCTAAATGTGGCACATTCAAATAATTTAACATACATTTCTCTCTCTTCCTCTATTTGTTTGCTCAGTTCTGCAGCGTTGAGGTTCAATTCTGTGCACTGTTTTCTTTGCTGCTCTAGTTCTTGAAGAGCCTTTTCTTTTTGTCCCAAAACTTCAAAAAGATCAGTTTCAAGTTTCTGTAATGATAATTTTTAGAAAGCAAATAATTACAGCAAAATGATAATGATATAATGACAACAGAAAAGTGATTACCTTAACCCTCTGTGGGCTTTACTTATCTTCTCTCCTCAAATATGAATATGGACTGTCAAAACATTTTGTTCTGCATGGGTCAAACTGGCCTCAGTAGAGTCTAAAACAATAGGAATTCCAACCTTCCTTATCCTATCTTCCTCCAAATTTTCAGAGTGGTATCCTTATATATAGTCATCTCTTCTGGGTAAATGTTAGTTATAGCATATGTCAAAGGAAAGCCAGTTGACAATGACTACAAAATATGACCAAACACTCAGATTGCACAGAATTCCAAAGAAAACCATTTGGTATAAAATTATTAAGTTAAAAAAATCATTTTACCAATCTGTCCTTTGGGTCATGAAGAAAACTACAACCGTTTCACTGAAACTAATTTCTGCAGTTAAAACTGTAATTATAGAAACATAGCATTGACTCCTGATACTGTCTACTTATTTAGTAATATGCTACAACAAATTATGTCAAGCATTAACCCTCATCAAGTTTGATCTTTGAATTCAAAACAAAATCCAAAGGGAGAATGTCCTCAATGGACAGGATCAAAGTTGCGCACAATTGTTATATGCGTATCTCCGTAAACTTTTGGAAAACCTCAAAACTGAGTGTGCTAACAACCATCATTTTCCCTTCTTCTGAGAGTGATTTCATTTGCAGTGGATACTTCTGGAGGCTAATTTTGTAGCACAAAACCTAATGTTCCAATTTTTTAAGTTTTAAGTATTTAGGTTTTGTAGATTATGAATGCATGCATGCACAAATTTCATTTAAAAGTATGTACAAATTTCAAATAAAACAAACTTTGCTTTCTTGCAGTTCAAATTTTTTGTCAAAGTTGCTGCTGATAGTTTTTTGCAATTTCAAACCTCGTTATTTAATTGTTGTTCCAATGTATTAATTTCAATGTCTGTAAAAACGTTTTTCCTGATTGTAAAGATTCACTATGAAGTTGATCAATGTCTGATTGAGTATACAAATCTGTTTTCTAGTTTTCCTCATCCACTAACAGTTACAGTAGCAATATCAATAGCAGTTATTACTATGGTTAAAAACTATACACGTTTTCTATATCATTAGCACCAGAATTTTTTTAAATTTAACATTAAAAAAGAACTATTTAAACTGCTTTGGTAAAGGGATCAGAAGCAACTATTCTCCCTTTTAGTTCCTGCTGTTTTGAGTTTGATTATCCAGGCAGACAAAAACAAATATGGTCTTTGTTGATCAGTGGATTGTTAGAAATATGACCTTCACTAATCCTGTTGATAGAGTCTACCTGATGAATAACTCAACCTCAGGAAGGAAGCAAAGAAAATAGAAAACACAGAAGAACAGGCACAAATATGCCATTTACCCCAGAATCCATGAGCTTCCAGCACATTAACACAGGTCTTAGCCATTCAATTTGGTCCTTTAGGAACTGAATGCCTACAGAACTCAAAGAATACACAAGTGCTACACCTTCTTAGTTTGTTACTGATGTGAACAGAATAAATAATTAAATATTTCTTCAACACTACAATATTCATTAGAAGATAACAATACTACAGGCTGAATGAGCGTAGTACACAAAAGGAAGGAATAACTTGGGGAAACTATTTATCTTGCAGACAGATGAGGAAAAAATCTCTCTCTAAAAGTAGAAAAAATCTGCTTCATTATGTGTAAGCTACACCTATGGTACCAATGGTTGCCAATAGTCAATGTTGGTTTAATTTTGCTTTGTTTGTTTTAGTATATGTATCTTTATTTCTCAATTACTAAAATACATTATTGTCTTTTTTTCTAGTCTTTATTTTGGCAATACTTGTCATCTTTTTTCTCCTACCGTGTTTCACCGAAAATAAGACCCTGTCTTATATTTTTTTTGCCACCCAAAAAGGCACCCGGTCTTATTTTCGGGGGATGTCATCCACTGACTAACCTATGAGTTAGGGGCATGTGTATGTTGGGTGGATGTGTAAAAATCAAGCTTGGTCTTACTTTCAGGGGAGGTCGTATTTTCAGGGAAACAGGGTATACCATTTTAGGTTTGCCATTTCCTCCTAATTTCTATTTTTCATGGCATTCTTGCCATTCTGTTGTTTCTATAGTGTAGTTGAAATAAAGAGATAAAAATCTCTGAGTTGTGCAAGGTTCATATCTAGGCAATCAATGAGGATTTAGCTGATTAGAATTTTTTCTATGGAGAAAGTTAGGCAGAGAAGCATCAATTTTTATAATTCTAAAAATTTGTGCTAGTCATATCCCAAATGGAAAATGGAAAAAGGCATACAAGCAGAAACAAGCAGAGGGTAGCAAAAATTCTCTGACTTCTATGATCCAAAGATTTCTGCTATGGAACAAAAACATAACTGGTGCTTTTGTGTTATAGCAAGGATAAGAAAAACACGAATCTTTACCTTTCTTTCACACTTTCCAGAATTAAACGTATCCTGACTGACCTTAAGATTTTCCTATCTGTTTCTATGTGAAATCAGTTTCTGTTTGAGCAGCTCATTTTATATTTAATAATGACCATACTTTGCATCAGCTGTTCTACCTTTCTCATCACCTCCACAATTGGAAATATGAACTAAAAATAAATGAATAAATAAATAAATACACACCTTATGTTGACCTTCCAGCTCTTCTGTTTTTTGCTCTAAATTAAGGTGCTTTTCTTTGTACTCTTTAAGACTGGATTCCAGCTGCATACAATATTCTTCTTTGTCATGCAGCTTGGAAGCAATTTGATCCAACTGAGTACTGACTTTTGTTAGTTCCTATTAGCAATAATTTTAAAAATATCATTTTTAGAAATCTAGTACAGTGACCTTAGTTTAAGTATGAAAGAAACACTTTTTTATCTGAAAACATCCAGTATATAAAACAAAAATTACTATGGCTCATCACATAGTCAGCCAGAAGCTTAGACTCAATTTTTATCCACTAATTCAGTCTTTCCCAAGGACCTGTGATAGGCAGGTGTGGATGCATGGTGGTTCTAAAGGTATTGGTGCAGGATCCAAGCTGTTCCAAGTGAACCTGCTTTTTGTAATTGACTTATGGGGATTCTTTTCAATGCCAATGGTGTTCAAGTAATGCTGCAGAAGTTTTGGGGTGGCATCTAATACATCTATCACTATTTGTACATATTTTGCCACTATTGTTCTACTTCTATATTTGGGTTTTTTATTTTGTGATTTTCTCCACTTCTTCCTCTTCTAATCTGTGTCTCCAGGTACTACCATGTTCACTATTCAGACTTTTACATATTTCTTATCAACAGTTGTTAAATCTGAGGTGTTATGTGGCAGGTGCTTGTGTGCTTGAATTCTAAATTTCTTTAGCTTCTTACTTGTTGTATGTTAAACATTTTAAGAGGTTTAACATTTTTTAATTGTTGTATTATATTATTCTTTATAACTGACTACTTGGTTATTTTATTATACATTACCCAGTCACATATATGAGATGGGCAGCTATATAAAATAAACAAATAATCTCCATCAGTGCAGTTAACTAAACTTTTACAACAAAGGCAATATATTTTTTATGAATATCACTGTACTTAAAACAATAATTAAAATGTGATGGGTATAATTTAGATATGTATTTATTGTAAATTACAGAATAATTACCAAAAATTCATACAAAGATGTTCGAGATGTTCTTTTAATGTGAGAAATCCTTGTACATATGTTACTTACCTGCTGAATTCAGTTCAAAACCAATTATACTCTAAAAAACAAAGGCAGTAAATAAAATATATGTGCTTCCTGCCAATACGAATATAGGAAAATTAATTTTCAGTAATTTTAAAAAATTAGTTTTTCTTAGTATTTGCCCCACATGGTTGCAAACTTGTTTTTATCCTGAACTCGCCTAGTTTTTTATAGTGAAGCTATCAATGCATGGTATGACAAGGGAGCTTGTTTATTAGCCATCTTGTCACTGATCCTGATGCTGATTTAGGCTGAGAGGAAGTCACTCAGCTGGTTTCTGTGCCTAAAAAGCGAGTAGAATGCCACTCTTCCAGTCCAGAATCTTAATCCCTATACCAGTGATTACTAACCTTTTCAGCACCGAGTGCCCAAAGCACGTGCGTGTGCAAACTCCCAAAAGGCAATGCACGCACATTGCATTACACCTCACCCAACTGGTTTGTTCTCCATGTGTGCGCACCAAATGCGCGCTATGCATGCTTGTTACTTTGCAATAATACCCTGCTACTGGAGTCGAAAAACAGCTGAGGCACGCTCCTGGCGAATCAGCTTGGCTTCGGGAGAGGGAAATAAAGATGAGTATAGCGCAGATATGGGTGGGAGGGCTCATTTCGCGACAGAACTGGTGGGAAGCGTGTGCACATGTGCGGTGGAGCTGAGCTGGGGCAACAGCTCCCGTGCCTGCAAAGAGTGCTCTGCGTGCCACCTTTGACACACGTAGCATAGATTCACCAACACTGGCCTATATAATGCTGATTCTCAAAAAAAAAACAACAACAACCATTTAATTATGTTTAATTACATAATTCTAATTTAAAACCCAAAAAGATTTGTACACCATATTTCAACAGTCAAGTGGCAGTCCCAATAAAACATTTCCCCCAACATTTTATATTTTATTTAGAAACTATATATTTTAAATGTATCATGTGAGCTATTTGAGGTAAATATAAAAATAGCATCACAGAGTTACATATTTTAGATGATGATACGTTGTTTTAAATAAATCTTTCTTAATTGGGAAGCCATAGTATAGGGTCTTTCTATTTCTCTCACCTGCTGTTTGTCTTGCAGTGCATTCTGGGCAGTATCCAAATGATTCTGAAGGTCTGCTCTCTGAGCAGCTTTTGCTGCCTCTGCTGACAGAAGCAATTCAGTCTTTGCTTTTATCTGACAAAGAATTAAAATATGTTCTCTTCATGTTGATAATATTACACAGTTGTTACCTTGTAAAACCTTAAATTTTCCTAGGATGAACAATTTACTACTGGTAAGTGTACCACAGCATTATTAATGAATAGAAGATAGACAGATAAACAGAGACAAACAACGTAAACAATGCTATTTATTGAGGACATAGACAATTCAACCTATCCTGGCCAACTGTCTGTTTTTTGCTTGCACAGACTATGCTGAGCAGTTTAATGGGGTGACTGGGCCACCTGAAATTATTGGACATCTTTTATCTGTCCAGGTCTTTGGCCACTGCTTTTCAGTGCCATTTGCCTTTTGGCAGCAGGAGAGTCAAAAAGTCTCCGATGTGCACAAAAAACATATTTTCCATTTCTCTTCTATGCCTTGTCATTCACAGCAAGGAGAGGAGGAGGGAAAGCTAGTCATCGGGGTACCAGTTCTCCCAAAAGCAAAAAAAACCATTTGACAGAAAAGAGAAGGGGAAGAAGTGGGTCTTTTCCAACCAGTTCTGCAATTTCTATGGATCAAAAAACCAGTTGCAGAGGAACAACTCTTCTCTGGGTCTCCCCCAATGAAGAAGGATGGGCAAGGAAGGATGGGAAGTACATGTTTTTGCTATCAGTTATCCCATTAATAAAGTGGTCTGATCCCCCTGTAAAAATCCACTTTCCTGCAGGGATGTTACATACGCAGGCATTTTCCCTCACCCCCAACACCTTGTGGTACACCTGTCCAAAGTTTAAGCTTTCATATGTTTGTCTATTGGCCTTCCAGAAAACCACGGGAATACACCACCACCTGACTTTTTCTATCCTAATATCTACATATACCTTTTTAAAAACTATAATGTAAACATCTTCAATACACTAACTTCTCAGTACCCTCACTGAGATAAAAAAAAATGCAGTCATAATGAATGGGATACTGAAGACCATGATTTATCATTGCTTATTCTCCATCTCGATGAACTATTAGATAAAAATCTATGGAAGCAAAGGTTTCAATAATCTTCTCACAGATGTGCCATAGAAACAAGGGGAAAACATGTAAGCCCAAGCTCAGAAAAGTTTCATCACAATAAAATAGTGACATAATATCCAAATGCAGCCAGTGAATACAATGCTTACAAATTTAAAACTTTCTGGAGCTAAGCTTAATAGATAGGTGTTACTGGGTTTGTTAAAATTAAATTAGCATTCCTATCCCTTATACTTTACATAAGTAAAAATTTAAAGTTAGATCACCTGCATATCAAGTTGCATTACTTTTTCTTTACTTTCACTTAGCTGATTACGTAGCTCACTGATAGTTGTTTCCAAGGAAAGAACATGATCTTGAGATGCTCTTAAATGGGATTTCTGTTCTTGCACTTGCTCATGCAAATTTTCTAGGGCCTGTTTATGGCTTTCTGATTGATTCTTCAATTTTTCTGCCAGCTGTGTTACCTATATGCAAAATAAAGGAAAACAATGATGAAATGTTGAAATTAAAACTGGCTGTGGACCAGACCTGATATATTATGTCCCAAGATCTGGATATCCTTGGCAATTTCTTCTTCAACTGGTTTCTGCACGTCTGTTAAAGATATGGAAGAAAATATTCCCTCTGAATATACCAAAGGAATATTATCTGAACAGACCACAGAGTCTGACTTCTGTCACTGCCTTCATGCCCGAACAGCATTCCTGGGAAATTACAATGACCCCTCCATCACTGTGTTTTTGAAAAGCAACTTAGACCTAGCTCTTCTAAAAGATATTTTCAGATCACTTCCTGCTGCAGAACTATAGAAAAAAGTTAGATTCTAAGTTACTTCAGCTGGACCCAATAATTCTACTCACTATGCAGGGCAGTTCAGAATCCTTCCTTCACAGAGATCAATCAAAATTGGCCCTGTCTCGTTAGAAGGAAAAATAATGGATTTTTAGCTTCTTTCATAGAAGAGTTTTATTCCTAACAATTTCTCCATTTCTAAGCCTTTGTCTTGTTTCCTCCATTCTTCCACATCTATTCTTAATGTAGTTAATTCCTAGTGCAATACAGGTACTCCTCGATTTATAACAGTTCATTTAGTGACTGTTCAAAGTTACAATGGCATTGAAAAATGTGACATGACCATTTTCACACTTATGATCACTGCAGCATCCCCATGGGCATGTGATTTACCTTCAGATGCTTGACAACTGGTTCATATTTATGATGGTTGCAGTGTCCCAGGGTCATGTGATTATCTTTTGCAACATTCTGACAAGCAAAGTCAATCGGGGAGCCAGATTCACTTAACAACCATGTCACTAATTTAATAACTGCAGTGATTCACTTAATAAATGTGGCAAGAAAAGTTGTAAATGGGTCAAAACTCACTTAACAAATTTCTCACTTAGCAACATAAATTCTAAACTCAATTTTGGTTGTAAGTTGAGGACTACCTGCAATAGGAACTTTAGGCAACAAGAAGTGAACCATCAAGTAACAAGATATATCACTTTAAATACTATCATCTAACAAACTTGAAATTTTTTACTTTGAAAACTTCTTACCTGTTCCTGCAAAGCATGGTTCTTTTCCTGTAACTGATGTAGAACTGCTGTTTCTCCTTCACCAGCTTGAATTTTTGCATACAAGTCTTCCCTTTCTTTTTCTAGCAGAGAAATATTTTCCTTACTCTTTTGTAGCAGGGCTTCAAGGTTTTGTATTTTTTGATCTTTATCACCAATCTGACGCAGAACTTGCTCTAAATCATTCTTAGAAAGGGGGAATACAATAGCTAAATATATCTAGGAACATAATTTCTGCATATTATATTTAAAGAGAACTCCTGGCCCCCTTTTTAACAAAAATAACTTGAAGCCATTTTTCTTATTCATGTAATTAAATAGAAAGATCAACTATGAAAGTTAAAAAGTACAATCAAAACAAAATGTTTGTAATGAGGAACGTACAAGAGAAAATGAGTTTGTTTAAAACAAAGAAAAGTTTTTATTCATTTTTCAGAAAAAACAGGAAGAAAAAGAAATGTTACATCTCTAAAGCCTATACAAATGAATTAATGGTATCTACCACAAATTCTTACTATCAAATATCAATAATAAAGTGCTATGTATTATGAAATATATAGATTTGGTCAATTGAACTGAGCTTCAGAAATGCAGCTGCCTATAACAGTACTTCAAAACAAAAATATGTCAAATTCTGACCTACTTGATATGTTATGCCTAAGCCAAGTCGATTGTTAATAAGGCCCCTCTGCTCCAGGAATCTCCAGCCTACCTGTCTTCCGCAAAGCTGTCAAGACCTGGCTTTGTGGACAAGCGTGGCCCTGACTCCCTTATAC
>JANHGC010003648.1:76261-89212 GCA_027560395.1 Boaedon fuliginosus
CTATTCTATTCTATTCTATTCTATTCTATTCTATTCTATTCTATTCTATTCTATTCTATTCTATTCTATTCCCATTCTTTTATTCTATTCTATTCCCATTCTTCTATTCTATTCTATTCTATTCTATTCTATTCTATTCTATTCTATTCTATTCTATTCTATTCTATTCTCTACTTACTTCTATTCTCCTCTCCTCTACTCTACTCCTTCTCACTTTCAAGATCCCAAATCCTTTGCATGTATCATCAGAGTAAAATTTACAAGAGCCTCCTAAAGGCAGGTCAAGTAGGAGTATTGTCTTTGAGGCTGCTCTACTAGGTGAAATCAACTCAGCTAAACATGGCCGGAGAGATGAGATATAAATGACTTCATGGGGGTAGAGTTCAGCCTTCTAACCACGCAACCACACTTCCCAAATCTGAACCATGTTCTATCTCCAATCAGTCATGACCGAATGTCATCCCTGATCCAAGCATTGGGAAGTGGAGGGACAACAGGAGAACCCATAACTAGCTTCCCCCTACTCCAAAAGAGAGAAAACGATCGTATTATTTAAGAGTGAAATTCTAAGTAAAGTCCTCCTGACCAGGCATAGCGCATGGGGTGGAGATGCTTACCAGCAGGACAGTGCGGGTGGCATCCTTCAACACACTTCACCGGACATGCTATTGGGTCCATGTGCTGGCACGTCCTGGGACAGGCAGGACCACAGCTGTTGTATCGCCATTCACATTGATATCCTTCCTCCGCTCTGTTCATGCTTTCACAACTTAGTGCTACAATAAACCAAATTTTAAAAAAAATATGATGAAAGGCTTGGGCCATGTGACCATTTCAATGGTTTAAAAAGTGAACATCTGCGGATAGCCGCCGTGCAGCTGTTGGATCAGAGTGCTTGCAGGACACCACAAAGATTGCGAGGCCGATCCTGCGCAGCGCGCTTTTGACAGCCGATCGGGAAGCTCGCCCACAAAGCGGGTAACCAGCGAACCGGTAGGAACCCATCCCTGAATTCATGTTAAGCTTTATTTATTGAGGAACATGTACATATATCAATTGTAAAATCACAGTTGATATTAATATAACTCATAAATCAGTATTTTGATTAATTATGAAAGAGATTTCAGTTCCAGATGATAATTATATAGTTAGTGATTGACAGTAGTTTCTTCCCTTCTCTCTTTCTCTTTCTCTCAGCAGGTAACTCTTAGACAATAATTGCAATATGCTTGAATTGTATAAGAGAAATGCTCTCCCAAGATATGTTTTGCAGGCTATTTTAAGAAAAACAGAAACATATTTTCAATCTTATAATAAAAATAGTCATACTGACATATACTCCATTTGGATTGCAGTATTGATTTACATGGATCTATCTTTCAAAATTGTTCAGAAATTTCAATGGGTTCAGAATGTCCCAGCTAAATTATTGACTGGTTGCAGCAAATACATGACTCCATTCAATGCCTATCTTTCCTTTGCAAAAAATAAAAAAAAACATTATTTGTAAATTCTATATGGCTTAAAATTAGGCTATCTAAAAATGATATTCTTCCTTATCAGATTTTAAGATGTTGAAAAGGTCTTTTTATTTTATTACCTTCACCATCAAAGATACATCCAGAGGCAATGCAAGACAGCGCCTTCTCAATTACTTTTTCTAGGCGTTGGAACTTTCTGTCAAGAGAGATCAAGCTTTTCTTTTGTCATCCTTCTATTAGGAGGGAGAAGTGGTTTTTAAAAAAATCTAGGATAGTCTTTGAAGTAGAGGTTTTGGATTGGTGGCGAGAGGTTACCCCTTGTTTTATTGATGGAAATTTTTATTTGTTTTAATGGTGTTCCATTATTTTGATATCTTTCTCATCACGAGCAGTGCAGATATAAGTCACTATAATCAGTGAGAATTTTTCAGTTGATTTCACAGAGAGATTAATTTCACAAAAGGGTTGGTTAATTCTATAGGGAAAGGAAAGGGAAGCCAATAAATATCAAGTGCATCTTAACATCAATATCACTACTTCTTGGCACTATTTTATTACTAAATCCACCTTCACAAAGATTTGTAAAATAGAGTTACAAAAATATTTAAAGGATGTTAGACCACGTTCCAATGGCATCCCTGCTATCTAATTTTAACAACGACCATTTTAATCTGATTCAGGTAAAGGTTTCCTGGTCAAATCATTTCTGACTCTAGGGTGTGGTGCTCATCTCCGTTTCTTAGCCAAAGGAGTCAGCATTGTCTAAAGACATTTCCATGGTCATGTGGTCAGCATGGCTATACACCAAAGGCAGAAAGAATGCTGTTACCTTACCACCATAGTGGTACCAATTTATCTACTTGCATTTTCATGTTTATGAACTGCTAAGTGGGCAGGAGCTGGGGCAAGTAACAGGAGCTCACCTTGTTGCTCGAGACTTGAGTTTCAAACCCAGGCTGTCATCTTTCCAATTGACAAGCTCAGCATCAGCAAAATCAACTAAGGTCAAATTCATGGATAAGGAGGCAGGAGGTTGGATTTGAACATGAGTTTCTCCAAACCTAATCTGCTAGTAATTACTGCAACTCATTATATACTACTAAAACTTGTTGTCACGACACTTTACCTGGGTAAAATGGTTCATCATAAAACAATAATTTGGAACCAAGGTACCTCTAATAATCTGCCTTATTGAATGAGCCCAAAATCTGGAACCCATGTCTCCTTAGGGAATGAAAATTGGGAAAGTTGTGACTGCTTCAGTGCTACTAGCTCCTGCTGAACTGCTGGACTGCTGCTGTGGTTATGTGATCTTTTTTGCCCACCTGTGTTCATAACACAACAGAATACAGATTACCTAGTTATCTGTAAAACCCTTGCTGCTTGCTTGGAGTGGGCTTATTGTATAGGACACGTTTTATTATTGTTGTACGCCGCCTCGAGTTCCCCATTAGGAGAAGAGAGGTGGGATATAAAACCAATAAATAAATAAATAAATAAATAAAAACTTTGTAAGATTTTTGCTGGAACACAAAAAAAGGTGAAAGACGAAAGAAACTTTTCATTGCCTTCAAATTGTCTATGAAACAGGACTTATTTAAAAGTAAAAACAACAACAATCAAACAATCCTTATTCTGACTATTCCAGAAGAATAGTTTGTTATAAAGAATAGCTATGGTCTATAGATACATAAAAAGAGACGTGATGGCTTAGTGGGTAAGACACTGAGCTTGTCAATCAGAAAGGTCAGCAGTTTGGGGGTTCGAATTACTAGTGCCACATAATGGAGTGAGCTCCCGTTACTTGTCCTAGCTTCTGCCAACCTAGCAGTTCAAAAGCATGTAAAATGCAAGCAGAAAAATAGGGACCACCTTTGGTGGGATGGTAACAGTGTTCCATGCGCCTTCGGTGTTTAGTCATGGCAGCCATATGACCATGGAGACGTCTTCAGACAGCGCTGGCTCTTCGGCTTTGAAACGGAGATTAGCACCACCCCCTAGAGTCAAGAACTGACTAGCATGTATGTGCGAGGGGAACCTTTACCTTTACTTTTTATAGGTACGTATTTCCCTTTTTTATGATATGAAATTGTTATTATGGTTTTCTGATGTTCTATATCACAAGAATACATTTGTTTATGAGGATAACTGAGGGATACAAGTACACATTCTACCTGGAGTCATCTATGTGACTTTGGATCCAAAAGCATAATGAGCTTCATTCATTATAAAACTTCACACTCATTTAGGTGGATTATAAAATTATAGAGCTTCCTAAATTTGGTTCCTTGGGTATCCACCCTCACTTAAATGCATTGGGGATAGGGAGTTGGGGAAAATAAAGACCAAAAGCTTATTAAAGACCACTAAGAATATTGTATTTTCAGTTTGAAGAAATTCCTTTACAGGCAATCTACAAAACAAGAGTGTATCCAGTTGGCACAAGAACCCTGCTTTCTAGTGACTCCTTCAGAGTCCTCTGTTTTTGAAATAGAAGCACACTCAGCAGTTCCCGAGATATTGAAAAAAAGTGGTTCTGGAAAGGGAAGACAGCACACACTCTATTCTAGTCTTCTGCCTGACTAATGTGACAACTTTTCTTTCTAGTTAGCTTGATATAGTCTCAGGAGGATAATGAGAAGTTTTACTTTTAAACAACTGACAAAAAAGATCAAGAAAAAAACTTCAGATAATGCATTGTGGATAACATTAAATGTTACAGAAAAGAAAGTAAAATATATTGAAGACTTTTTAAGCATTTGATAATTCACCCTTTCTATTTGAAGTACTGGAATGGCTTGAACCTACCAGTTCGTTATTTTAATTAATTTTCCACTTATGGAAGTACGGTATAAGGATATATAATTCTGTATAATGAGCAACTAATGAAAAATAATTTGCATCAGTCCTGTGGGAACATTGAAGTAAACATCTATTATTCATTCCATTCTGTCTATAGATCTGTTAAATTATGTGGTGTCTATTAAATAATGCTTATTTTTCAGATCACATATTCATGAGGCTTAGTCTGTTATTTATTTATCTGTTCATCAGATTTGTTATAGCTGCCGTACTCCAATGGAGCCTGGGTAGTGTACAGAACCCCTCATATTAAAAATCCATAAAAAGAGATGAAACACAAAAAAGTCAGAAACAACCCCAAAAATGATCTTAAAACCAATGCAAATTAAACAAAACATAATATATTATGTCCAGGCCTGGGACCAAAGCTAAGTTTTTAGAAATTTCTGGAAGCCTAGGAGAAAGGGCACTGTCTTTATTTTTGATTGATTATATAGATAGTCCTTGACCTACGACCACAATGGAGCCCAAAATTTAAGTTGCTAAGTGAAACATTGGTTAAGTGAGTTTTGCTTCTTCATACAGCCTTTCCTGCCACAGTTATTAAGTGAATCAGTGCAGTTAAGTTAGTAACATGGTTGTTAAGTGGAGCAGGCTTCCCCATTGATTTTGCTTGTCAGAAGTTTACAAAAAGGGATGACATGACTCCAGAACCCTGTGACCGTCGTAAATAGGAACCAGATGCCAAGCATCTGAATTTTGATCACGTGACCATGGGGATGCTGCAACAGTCGTAAGTATGAAAAACGGTAATAAGTCACTTTTTTCAGTGCCGTTGTAACTTTGAATGGTCACTAAATGAACTGCTGTAAGTTGAGGACTACCTAAAGGATGCTGTAACAGTAGGAAATTTCCACTCTCCAACAATACTGAATCTCCAGTAGTCAAAGTACTTGAAACAGTCAGTACATTAAACCATATCACTTACATTGGAACCGGCTCTCTGGACAATTAGCAGTAGATCAGTTCCTAGATGCTTGGAATCTGAGCCATTTTTTTTCCTGCACTTAGAGAGTAGCAAAAAATGTGATTGGCAGAATATGTTCACAAATGGGGAGATCCGGTTTATAATAATCAAAACCAGTTTATGCTGATGAATTGAATTGAGAGGCGGCAGTTTGCCCTCCCTCTGCAGCGCTCCACGTACACTTTAAAAATTTGCTCCAGATGGTTCTCTAAGTTGCCAAATCATTTTAAGAGTATAAAAACTACAAGAGGGAGAAGAAGAGCAGAAACTTCCCTCTCATGCAATTCTGGAATGCACTCATTATGCAGAAATAATAATGCGTATGTTAAGTGCAGGCACAAAAATGTTATTACTGTTCAAAACACAACAAAAAAAGGAGTTCTGAAGCACACTATTGGTGTTGCAATTTCAGTTACATAAAGGACGGGTATCTCAATCATTCAGCATCAGTTACTGAGTTACTGCCAAGCTACAAATTAAGATTAAAATTGAGTGTAGCTTGAGAAAATGTCATACCTCAAGGACAAAAGAAGGCTGAACAAGCACTAAAGATTTTATAATAGGAAAAAGAATTAAATTACAATAGTTTGTTGCTTATATGCTCTGGCAGTCTGAAAATTACATAGTTCTCCATTTGTAACCTTTTGAGCTTCTGTCTTTAGCAATCCATGGGAAAGCAAGCTGCATTATGAAAATATAACATTTCCTTTTAGTGCATTTTAGGACACAGAATTATTGGGAGGCCAGAGAATCTATCTGGACCATTATTATTATAAACTGTTCTGATATAGCCGAAAAGAATCATACTACTATATATAGGTCTGTTCTCAATCTGATACATAATCATTCTTCCAAAAACAATCTTACTGTTTCTTGCATTAATTCTACATTACTTATGTAGGCTTTTATGAACTGTTTCTATTCAAATGCATCTAGGGTAATGTTAAAAGAGTTATGGAGAATTTCATTTCTAAATTAATATTACATAGACTACAGAGACCCATTGTGATAAAACAATTTGTCATAATTAATTTGTCATAATTTGGATGCTACTTTTGGAATAATTGTTTATGCATATCCAGAGAGCTAATTGATCAGGTGTAGGCGCCATCACTGGAGGTTTTTAAGAAGAGATTGGATAGTCATTTTCGGAATGGCAGAAAGATTTCCTTTTTGTGTAGGAGGTTAGGAGGTAAGAAGTCAGACTACAAGACTTCCAAATTCCCTTCTAACTCTGTTATTCTGTATTCTGTAAATAGAAAAGCAGACATTATTATAAGCAAGGTGCGATTCAACTGGTCTAAAAATCTGTTCGGTGATACACATTTGGTAACTATTTGCTTGTCAATGATTGAATATTTTATGGTTACATTTATTTATGTGTTTCTAATTTTTATAAAAATATTCACTTGGAAATAATCTAGATAACAATCTATCACTTTTTTCTGAATGTAATAAGCCATGAAAATTGGAGCTGATGGACACTTTTAGGCTGCACATGTCTTTGAAGAGGTACCTTGCTTTGTTGAAAATATGAATATGAAACCTTGGTAATTGAATCAAAACATTTGACTGAAGAAAATAGGTCTTCAGAATCTTGGACTTCTTATGGTCACTCATGCCCTCATCACCTCCAGGTTAGACTACTGCAATGCGCCCTACATCAGGCTACCATTGAAGAACACCTAGAGGCTTCAGTTGGTCCAGAATGTGGCCCCACAAGTGATTAAGGGTGTGCCTCGGTACACCCGCATAACTCCTCTGCAAGCTGCACTGGTTCCCAATAGCCTTCTGGGTGCAATTCAAGGTGTTCGTGATGACCTTTAAATCTCTCCATGGCTTAGGACCGGGATACCTCCCAGACCTCCTTCTCCTACCTTATGCCTCCCAGCGCCCCATGAGATTGCATAGGGTTGGCCTCCTCCGGTTCCGGTCAGCTAAGCAGTACCGGCTGGCAGGCCTGTGGGCAAAACCCTTCTCCATTGCTGCACTGGCCCTCTGGAATGAGCTCCCTATGGGGGTCTGGACCATCCCTAACTTGTTAGCCTTCCGCCGAGCCGTCAAGACCTGGCTCTGCCAGCGGGCTTGGGGCTAACTGTTTTTCCCCCTGTATGAAAGGCAGTGTATATGTATTGTTGTTTGGGTGATGTTGTTTTAACTTTTACATTGTTGCATTTTTAAACTCTTTCTGAATTTTATTAACTGTATATTTTAGTTGTTGTTAGCCGCCTTGTGTTCCCCCTGTTGGGGGAAGAAAGGCGGAGTACAAACCTAATAAAATAAATAAATATGGCTGCTCATTCATGACTCCAGTTAGAGTTAACAGAATAACAGAGTTGGAAGGGATCTTAGAGGTCTTCTAGTCCAACCCCCTGCTCAAGCAGGACACTCTGTACCATTTTAGACAAATGGTTGTCCAATCTCTTGTTAAAAACCTCCAGTATTGGAGTACCCACAACTGCTGGAGGCGTGTTGTTCACTGATTAATTGTTCGAACTGTCAGGAAGTTTCTTCTTAGTTCTACTTGATTCTCTCCTTGAATAGTTTCCATCCATGGTTTCTTGTCTTGCCTTCAAACGTTTTGGAGAACAGGTTGACCCCTTCTTCTTTGTGGGAGCACTTTAGATATTGGAACACTGCTATCATATCATTCTTAGCCCTTCTTTTCATTAAACTGCTTATTGATAACTCTGCAATGATAGATGAGCTTTGATTTGGGGACAAAGAAGGCTGAAAATATTGGAATGCAATGAGCTCTTCTTTGCTCTTTTCCCCACCAGAATGTTTGGGGACTTCAGGCTGTATGTATGTAGGTGTTACAAGGACACTGGCACTGAATTTGTCAGCTGGAAAGCTGACATCTTGAGTTCAAGACTTGGGTGAGCTCTCATTGCTTGCCCCAACTCCTGCAAACCAGGCAGTTCTAAAGCATGCAAATATAAGTAGATAAATAGGTACCACTTCAGTGGACAAGGGAACAGTTCACATACATAAAGAGGGATCTGTTTTTATTTTATAGGAAATTATTTTCAATGAATGATCATTTTTTGTGCTGGTTTTGGCATGCTTTGGCATATAACTTTTGGATGCAGTGTATGTATAGATATACACATGTGAATACAAGTAGTCCTTGTATAATTACCACAGTTGGGATTGACAACTTGGTAGCTATTCACATGGCTACAACAGACTTGTGATGTCATTTCCCTTTGGTCATTAAAGGAACCACTGCAGTCATAAAGTGAGTCATCATGTGACTGTGTCTTACAATTTTATTTCTGTGCGCTCCATTAACTCTGATTGTTGGAAGCCAGTGGTGAAGTGTGTGAATGGCCATCATGTCATTGTGAGATGCTGTGACAACTTTAAATATGAGAGTTGGTCACCAAGTTGGTTTTTATACACTTTTGTAGTGTTTCATGGTTGCTAAATGAGGCAGTCAATAAGCAAGGGCTACCTGTCTGTGCAAAAATACCCACATGTGTCACACAAAAGATATATAGGGAAAAGATTATCCAGGACTGGTTTCAGCTGAGTAGACATTTATTTTATTTAGCATATGGCTGGTCACACACAGTATTAAAAGCACTTTATTTTTACAAGTTAAAACAGTTAAAGGAACAATAAAACCTAAGAAAGAAACAGAAATAATATTTCAGAGTTTAATGTCGAGTTTGGAAATCCAATCAGTAGCTGCTGTTGTTACACGGAGGAAGTCCTCAAAATCTCCTGGGTATCTTCTGTTGGTACATTCCTTCACTATATGTTGGATAGTCTGTCGGGGAGCTCCACAGTCACATTGTGCTAAAGATGTCTTTCCCCATTTATGCAGAGAGTCACCCCATGAGATGTTCTAATTCTGTTATGTGTCACCCATATGTGTTGAGGTAAATTAAATCCTGGAGGTGTACTATTAGGATTAATATGCTTGTAGATATCTTGAGGGATATAACTACTCCATGCTTCCACCCACTTTTGTGTGATGTTCAGGTGTTCGGCCAACAGCTTAAATGCTGTGAGAAGTGGCAGATTTCTTGACTTTAATTGCCATCCTGAAAGATCCGAGATATAGCCATGGATAGGTAAGAGGGATTTATCAGGATCTTGCTATACTCCCGGATAAGAGCTTCTTGTCATTGCAGGTGCGGAGGAGGTATATGGCTAAGGACTGGTAGCCAGTGGGTAGGTGTAGATTTTATGCATCCTGTAATTAATCTCATCATGTGGTTGAGTTGAGCATCAATGAGTCTTGTGTGTTAGCTGTTTATCCAAACAGGTGCACAGTATTCCGCTACAGAGTAGCAAAGCCCGAGGGCTGCACATCGAAGGGTTGAAGCTGAAGCTCCCCAGGTTGTTCTGCATAGTTTTTGCAAGATGTTGTTTCTGCTATTAACCTTGGCTGTCATATTCTGAATATGTTTCTTAAAGGACAGAGTCCTGTCTAAAGTGACCCCCCAGGTATTTTGGTGTTGGCTCATATGGGAGCATTTTGTTATTCAGATATATTTATTTATCATTTTAATAAATATAATTCAAGATGGAGGAACTCTAAGTATGATGATATTCCTTTTGCAGTTTTTCTACTATCCCAGACCTGCTTAAATTCTACAAGTATATGTATTGGGATTGTAATTCCTAGAACTTGTAGTCAACGTGATTTGTGTTTGTTGAGAATTCTGGAAACTGGAGTTCAAACCTTTGAAATCTGGCAGGCCGAGAAAAACTAACAAAGAAAAAAAAAATAGAGGGATAAAGAAGAATATTGGGCTAATACCCCTGTTTCATTCTTAAAGTCCTCCCAAAATGCTCCAAAGGGAAACATTTGCTTAGTTAATTGGTGTGGGGTTTTTTTAAGTTCCTACGCTTCCACAAAAGCTTGTTTTCCTTTCTCTTAATACTTCTGTGGTAATCAGCATGTTGTTTGTAATTATTCGAATCATCAAATGTGCGGGTTAGAAGAATGGCTGCAAGCAAGAAGACAAGGTTATTAAGGCCTCATGTGCCAGCCATTCCCATATGGAAGTTGATGTACGTAATGATCTGAGTGCTATTAGCACATCTGACAATTTGAATAATTACAAACAACATATTGATTGCTGCAAAAGTATTAAGGAAAGGCACAAAATAAAATTAAGCCTGGAAAAACCCTTCTACTTAAAAAACAAACACAAAGCAAAATAATACTTTATAAATGAAGTGCCCTAGCAGACTCTCCAGCAATGGGTGAGCAAGGAAGATTATCTCTTGAAGGCACACTTCTTAACATAAATTAATTTAGTTGACTAGAGAACAATTCAACACCTCTGTGCTACTGCAGTGTATTTTTATTTTGTTTCCATTTTCTTCCTAACCAATTTGACTTTCTATAGCTGTTGGGACAGATTGGAACAAGAATGTAAAATAAATTCCAGCTGAAAGAAACAACAGAAATACAAGGTAAAAATACCAGAAAAGTAGCAATAAAACTTTTCTAATTAACAGCTGAGTAGCAAAGTGAGGATAGTGAAAATACACACTTAATTGCACAAGGGTGGGAAAATAGGGTTTGGAGGGCTTTTTTTTTGCAGTGAGGGGACGAGGAAAGAAGCTCCTAAACCCCTTTTCCCCTTTCAGCCATAATCACATGCCACAACAAGTTGATAAAGCTTTTCCTTTAATAAAGCAAACTATACATTCACAGTTTTATATAAAAAAAAGTGTGGATGGATTATTGCACGGCATTCACTTCCCGACAAAGACATCATTATCCAAACCAGAAAATGGATATTAGGCTCTTGCTGGGATACAGCTTCCTAAAATACCTATTTCCTTATTTCATGTCAGCACCTCCATCTGTTATGGAAACTGATGCATTATCATGTCTTTGTCTTTATGCTAAACCTATTAGACAAGATATGGGAAAAAAAACTCTACAAAGTTTTAGTAGGCAGGTGTTCCTATTTAATTCCTATCGGGGATAAGTTTTATGAGATTCCATGGGAGTAATTTTTGTATTAGCATTTTCTATTTTGTAAACTCACCCCACAACCCCAATTATGTCAGTATGATACCATTACACTGATGCTGATTCTTTTTAATCTGACAGCAAATGTTTGATATAATTGATTGTCAGGTACAGCTATAAGGATAGAAGAGAATATTTGCTGCTCAGGGTTGATTTGTAGGGTCCTTGGTACTCTCCCGGCTTGATGATTTTCTTGCAGACATTTCATTACGAAACTAGGTTATATCATCAGCACTAGATAGATAATGCTGTTACTAGTTTGGTAATTAAATGTCTGCAAGAAAACCACCATGGTCAGAGAGCACTAAGGACTCCATAGGTGCAGCTACCCAAGTTATGCTTCTGGTTATCCCCAAGCACCTAATTAGTTCAGTTCTTTTTATTTTCCCATATTTTTGCACTATTGGTTGGCAGATTAAAGCCCCAAGTATTACCCTGTAAAAAAATCAGGAATCTGGTAGCACCTTTTCCAACTAAAACATTTTATTAAAAGGAATCAGATACTGGCTTTTTCTTTTGATCTATACTGCACTGTGGCAGTGAAAATCCTGACATACAGTATCCTCCTTTTTAGTTATTTTCCAATCTTAAATGAAATGGCTTGGTGCTATATTTCTAGTCTGCCAAACTAGGTACAGAATTAAAATGATAATATCTTTCCGTTCAAGAGAAGTTGCTCTCATCTGACTTCCACTGATTATAATTCGAAATGGTCTTCTGCCTAGGAATTATACTTTTAACGTACCTAGGAATTCATAACTCGTATGTGGATATATATGCATTCAACTTGCATATAACAATTTACTGAACACTAAAGCTATCTAATTATCTTATGAACTGCAGACTTTCTAAATGTCTTCAGATATAGTTAAGGGAGGGTGGAGGGAAAGACAAGAAGATGACCAACAGTAAGGTGAACAGATGTATTTTCAGTGGCTATGAATGCACCATTCGAAGATCAGGTTAGGAACAAATCATTATGGGAAAAAATCTATTTACGTGATTGTAAAGAAGTTAACAGCAGCGTGATAGAACATAATCAGCCAATATCAATAAGTTACAGCTTGTGCGTTGAGTACCAAAAAAAAAACAATGAGTACCATGACAAAATGTTCAGGTCAAAATGCAATAGGTACCAAATTCGATGAATTTCAAAACAGTTGAGTACTAAGGTACCACTGTATTTTGTTACACACTCTACCCTGAATAGGGACTAAAGGGCTGTAAAAATGGAATGCCATATGCAGGTATTTCCCTGAAAAATTCTTTTGTGAACAGGATTTGAAATTATTAAAAAACTGCCTATATTCCATACAGTGGAACCTATATAGTTGTAGCTAAGCACACAGGGCTCCTGCCAAATTTGGTGTCCTGTCCATTCAATGGAAGGAACACTTCTATCCAAACGTTTGTTTTATATGCAATCCCTTTCACTGAAAGAATACATTTGCCAGCATGTGAGCTCTATATTAATTTAATTTAATTTAATTTAATTTAATTTAATTTATTAGATTTATACCCCTCCTCTTTTCCCCGGTCAAGGGGAACTCAAGGCGGCTTACAACATAGATTAAAATACAAAGCAGTAAAACATAATAGAAAACAGTAAACAATAATAACATTAACTATAAGCCAAT
>JANHGC010003648.1:89312-101226 GCA_027560395.1 Boaedon fuliginosus
AATGGTGGTGTGCCTCGTGATTTTTTTCATGAAACAAGTGTGCCTTTGCCCAAAAAAGGTTGAAAAACACTGGTCTACGTTTTCAAAAACATGTTTTTGGCTCTTAGTATGTTTATTCAAAACATGTAAAAATGCGGTTGGGGGAATAATTAACAGTGCAATAAGGAAAAATCTTCAATTGAAGGGTACACCTTAATTGAGATAACATCAAGAATAAGAGTTTTACTTTGCTGCAGTGTAAAATATGAGTCAGATAACTTCAAGTTACGTTCATTTTTCTCAAATCCTCATTATTTAATACCATCCTTCAATTAATCATTTTCTTGTTCACATTGTCTTTATAATATAAAAGAATACAAAAGGAAATAGGAATTTATTTATTTAGCATATGGCTGATCACACACAGTATTAAAAGCACTTCATTTTTACAATTAAAACAGTTAAAAGAACAATAAAACCTATGAAAGAAACAGAAATAACATTTCAGAGTTTTATGTCGAGTTTGGAAATCAGCTGTCATTGTTATGCAGAAGAAGTCCTCAAAATCTCCTGATTATCTTCTGTTGGTACACTCCTTCGCTATATGTTGGATAGTCTGTCCGGGAGCTCCACAGCCAGATTATGCTGAAGGTGTCTTTCCCCATTTATGCAGAGAGTCAGTGCACACCCCATGAGATGTTCTAATTCTGTTATATGTCGCCCATATGTGTCGAGGTAAATTAAATCTTGGAGGTGTACTATTAGGATTAATATGCTTGTAGTAGACAATTCTGTCTTCACAAGATGGGGGAAAGTGGGTATTACCTAGGAGTTTGGGATTTAGAAAGTTTCACAGTCAATTCTTCATTTTGTGTGGAGGGTATTTTAGATTCTGCTGATTCTTCCTTTCAAGTTAATGTCATAATGAAAATCATCCCATAATGTCACTGAACTTAATTAGTTAAAGAAATATTTATCTCATATCATCATATCCATCCTCTGAGACCTATATGCCTCAGATTGGAAAATGTTAATGTCCAAGAAACATCTTATTCTAGTATATTGTAAGTTTCACATTGTAATATTGTACTGCAGTGGAAGGAGAAGCTGGCAATTGTTCTGCTGACTTGACTAAAACTGTCACTTGCATTAATCCTCAGTTGGAAGTGGCCCTAAAAATAGAACTGCGACAGCTGACATTTTTCTTTTAAAAGCCTTCTCCATCTAAATATAGAAAGCCTATGTTGCCTCTCACAGGAATTATTACATGCACAAGTCAGGGTATCCATAAATAACCATGGCATCTCCCCTGGTAACAACACATAACATGCACTCTGGATTGCTGGGAATTCAGCTCTCCTGTCCAGCTGGGATTGTCTCAGTTGTCAAGCCTTAATTTTTAAAAGGAATTTCACCTCAATGGCCTATGTAACATTATAAAAAGAGCTGCGAAATGTTTTAGAGGTAAAGATCTTAGATGTTGCAGTGTGTGTCCTTTTTGTTAGATGAGCAAGGAGGTGGTTAAATCCTTGGATTGGAACAAAATAGAGATTAATTAGATAGCCAAGGAAAGAGCCAAGGAACAGAAGATCTCTTAGAAAGGGTAGCTGCTTACTGTCAAGTTTTGAACCCTCCTTTTTCTTTGCAACTTTACCCACATACACCGTTTTTTAAAATAAAAAAATGCAACACAATACTAACGGTCTCTCTTTCCTTCTTCCCACCTGATTCCTTAGGTGGGAGAGTTCAGAGCTCATGCAGCGGAGTGGACAGCCAATGTTACTGCAGAGTTCAAAGAAACCCGGAGGCGCCTGAGTGTTGAGATCTATGACAAATTCCAGCGGGCTACCTCCATCAAAAGAAAGCTCTCTGCAGAAATGGCAGTGAATCACAGCCAAGACCTGACTCCTTGCAAACGAACCTTGTCTGTCAACCACCTCACCAGCGAGAAAGATATCTTGCCTGCCCTCACAAAGACAGATAGCATTTATATGAATGGCTTGACTCCTCACTGTGCAGCGGAAGAAATTGCTGTGATTGAGAACCTTAAGTAGCAGTGACTTTGAAGCCTGATCTTTTAATAAGAAGCCACCTATGGTTTAGACTTACCTTGTAGGTCCGATTATTTTCCCTCTGTCCATAACCGATGCCAATAGCATTTTTTAAAAATCATATGCATGAGTTCCAACAGAAATCTACCCACAATATGGAGTCGTCATTATATTTCTTGAAAGACACAAGATGAATGGCACTTTGGTCATTGACAAATGCTGGACTAAGCAATGTTCAATGCCTTTTTTAAAAAAATATACACATTGGTGCCCAGAATGGCTTTTGTTTTTGTTTTTCTTCATCTCTCCTGTTGCGCCGTAAGGCGTTAAGAATGAATAATGCTGGTTTAGGTTAACAATGTAGCTTTGAGAGATCAGTCCTTAAACTTTTCAGGGTCTACCATGCCAAGCCTAAGAAAGGACCATACATGGACTACAATCTATATGTAAATGGCAAGAAAATCTTATGCAGCCTTTTACCTAAGAAATTTTTGTCAGTGCCTTATCTTTTAAAGAAACAGAACCTCTATATCTTTCATATGGGTTTTTGTTAGTTTGTTGGTTCTTGCATGAGTACAATATCTCATGTTTATATTTCCTCTTGTCCTCCCCTGACCATGTTTTGAGGATGTCTGAAGCCAAGGATACCAGCGTTAAGAAATATGCCAAATCAAGGACATCAAAACGCCACTTCTAATCTAGCTTTAAAGGCACTGCAATTATAAGGGTTGCAAAAGGTGTCCCCTATAATTTTTTTTTTAAAACTCAGGTGCAGATAATACATGTACACTCAATTGATATGTAGAATTTATGGATCCGTGTCAGGTCTCATTACTTAAACTCTACTCAACCTTTCGTACCCATGCACCACATACCAAAAATCTTCAGTTGTATGTTATTAAATTATCTGACGAGATACATCTTGGTGCAATAGATTCTAGAATGCAGACCAATCCTGAATCAGCAGCAGGTCAGCTACTAGTAAATGCAGTGCTGCTGGCAGAAAAGCATTAATCCCCCCTCCTTTCCATTTGTGTTATCTGTGTCATGTTAGAAGCTCACTTAGCACAGGGATCGTGCCTGCTGGATTGCTTTCCTTGAATGTTACATCCTACATTTTTGCCCACTGCAGCTGGGAATAAAAGTAGGAATGCAATTGAAACTGGCATCACTGTGACTTTCAACACCAAGGATATACAGTAGATGGTATCTGAAGACAAATGCAGACATGGAAATAGTTGATCAATAGCACAGAGTATAATTAAATAGATGGTTCTTAGTTGGTTATAATAGGATGATAACGCAGATCTGAAACCAATCCTTAGACTTTCTTTGATTGTTTTAAAAGAAAACAACTTAATTTTATAGCCTCTTGTGTCTTCTGTTTCTAAGTGTGTGTATGAGATTCAGAAGGAATGCAGAATTTAAAATAATGGAATGGAATGCAATGGTTTGTCTTTTAAATTGTTTTCAACATTTTATTCTATTGCAACCTGGCTGTATATAAATACCCCTTAAAAGATTAATAGGCAGCCTGATCCTCAAAGCATAACTAAGGTGCAAGACTCCGCTGAAATCACAGGAGCTTACACTGACAGAGCTATTTGAGGCCTTCACTCTTGGCTCTGAGTATTTAATACAAAATGGGACTTCAATTGGATTAAATAACATATCCGTATCATTTGATTATTATTAATAGCAGTATAAACTATGAATGTTAAATTTATGAATGCTTCATTTTTTTCCCCTAACAAATCTAAGTTATAGGTGTAAATAGCAATCAGTGAAGAGTTAACAAGAGTGTACATCTCAGATCAGTAAAGTTCCATTAAATATATATCAGGCCAAGCTCTTTCAAGAAAAAGGCCCCATCACCACCATTGCCCCCCCAGCACAGTGTTCTGAATGTCAACATGGTAAGAAAAGTGGTCTTACCGTGTATAAACTGTGAATTGTAATGAAAATATAAAATAATAAAGTTTTTAATTTAAAAAAATGTTTCAATGAATCTCCTACTTGTGGCAACTTTAATGCTGGGAAAACCTCTGTAAAACCAGGATAGTGGAGCTCTCAAATTTTGATGATTTCTATACCCAATTTTAGCCTTAATTTTAATAAAATTATTTTGGCTTATATAAACAATATGGCCCCCCAGAAGCATTTTGTTTCTTCTCCAGTTAATTGTTCAGAGTTTCCACCCTTCCTATGGCTACTGCTTTATACTTGCATTTTGTCTTAAACACGTTGACCTTAATGCAACAAGCACAAAATGGTACATAAAGTAGGGCATTCTTGTTTGTAAAAGCTGTCCTGTCTCTAAAATACTACCACAAGACACTCTTTTTATTTCTAAAACACACTTTCATTTAGACATAGCTTCAATGATATATTTCTGCTGGGTCTAGACAAAAAACTTTTATGCAAAGTCCAGGAGTGGGCTGCTGGGGGTTTGGGAGAACCTCTTGCTAAGAGTCTGCCCAGTTCGGAGAACCCCAAAATCCCACTCCTGGCTGGCACCTGGCTCCTCCCCTCCCAGGAGTCTCCATGTGGTCCATTTTGGATCCCAGGTAAGTACAGGGCCCAGGTGGAGGCTTGGGGAGAGTGAAAAATGCCTCCCCCAGAAGTCCGGAAATGGGCTCGTTGAGGGCTTCCAGAGCCCGGGGGAGACAGTTTTCATCCTCCCAGAGGCTCCAGGAAAGCGTCCAGAGCCCAGGGAGAGCAAAAACGCCCCCCTGCCATGATGCAGGAGGCTGACTGGGCCACACCCACCATGGCCATGCCCACCCAGCAACCGGGCAGAGAACTCCTTGCTAAAATTTTTCAGCCCACCCGTGGCAAAGTCCTATTATAAATCCAGTTGCGTATGCAAATAATCTACTTACATATCTCATGAGTATAACATTAAATTTCTCAAATCTCAGTGAGCAAGGTTCCCAAGTGATAGCTATCAGACCCAGCTAACTTTTTTTAGTAGGAGGAAGATAGGGGTATCAACACCAATCGAAATTCATATCTGCAGGTGTGAACATGGAAGTTCGATATAGCTAGAAATCTTTATTTTAATAGAATGATTCAAGTTTTGTATTTAATGGAATATGTATGTTTATCTTCTTGGATAAACAAAGGTGGCTAAGCTGAATGATCTTATAGAGGTAGTCATTGATTTACTTATGGCCCCTTTTCACAGCTACAATCTTTGCAGCCTTCCATGGTCATATGATAGAAATTTGAATGCTTGGTAATTGCCATGTAGTTATGACAGTTGCAGTGTCTTGGGATTACATGATCACCTTTTGTGACCCTTTGAGACAAGCAAATCAATGAGGAAGCCAGATTCACTTAACAAACTCAACTGCTACTAACTTAACTGCAATGCTTTACTATGGCAACTGTGGCAAGAAAAGTTCAAAATGGGGCAAAACTCATTTAACCCTCTTTTGGGTTCAATTGTGATTGTAAGTCAAGGACCACCTGTATTTTAAAAACTCTAGACTAATAAAAAAAATCTCTTTACCAGGGTAATATTGGACCCTTTATTCTTTGACCATGAATTTTAACTTACTGTTTATTTTGGTATGAAACATCAGTATATATGTATATCCTGAAATCAAATATTTGGAAATTTTTATAGACATATTCTGGATAACTGAACATTACCAGATCAACAGTGACATAGTAGGGAAGAGGATATTCAGGACTTAGGATAGCATTTACATAAAGCAGATATTGATCTAATAGGTGTCTATATATGTAGAATGATAGCTCTATGATTTACATGGTTGTTCTTTTAGTGCCATCTGCTAACAGGAGGATGGTGACAATCAAAACTATGCATTCTTTTAATGTAACTATTTGCTCACAGCCGTTGATGATTTTCTGGAGAAATGTAGGCCTACAGTGATTTTCCATTGCAACATTACATGGGAGTTAAAAGAGTTCAGCCCAACTTTGTATGTGATTATGTTCTGAAAGATTATATAACTGCTACATATTATTATTAGGAATTCTTTTGAAGCACAGTCAGTCCAGCATTGCCTAACTGAACTCAGCCCACAGGATTAAGGCTGGAAAACTAATGAGAACTGGAAAAACAGGTCATTAGGTGAATCTGACTGGCTGTATTCAGGATGGAAGGCCAAGAGTTTTACATATTACAGAGAATAAATGTATTATTGCATTTAAAGAAGTATTTCAGTGTCAGTGTTGTGGCTGCATACGATGTGCTTTGTGCTTGATGATTCACAGATTATGCTTACTGTTAAAATTGATATTCCACTTTTTCACATTTTAAATATCCAAGATAATATCTAAACAATATTTTTGTTGTCTCTGGTTGAGTTTTACTAGCAAAAGTAGCTGTTTCCTTGAAGAGGAAGAGTTGTCACAGGAAAGGACATCTGCAAAGTCTGAAGTCAGGTTTGACCTTTCAACAACGAAACACACACACACACACACACACACACACACACACAGAATTGGTTTCTTCTGATTTTTTAGCTTCTGATTCTTGATTATCAATTTTCTTCATCAGGATAGAATCTGGTTCATAATAGTTCTTTTACTAAACAAATTGGGATATATCAAAAATATGTGGATAATTGAGTCTATGACTATTACTTTAATAACAGAAGTAGACATCTGTACTAGATCAAACTTATTTCTGCCCCATTCTTCTCATCGGTTTTATAATTCCTTCCTCTTATTTTGATATTTGTGTATATTTATTTAGCATATGGCACGTGTTAGCCAGGGATCACCGAGTGGCTGGCAGCATTTGTGAAAGGATGGCCAAATGCCGATAGGCAATTGGGGGAGGCTCCTTTCTTGTCCCTACATGCTTTATTCACTCACGGGAATCGAGCTGCCAATTTAATTGGTGCACAGACCCAGCATCTTACCACATGAGCCATCACAGCCCCCTTTTGTTCATAGACTCGGGGATTAATCACCTGATAACTAAAAATGATACTAATTTCATTTTCCATTAATAGAATAGTTGTCCAGATATGAAAAAGTATGTTAACATATAACCTTAATATATAATGCCAATGATGAAAGTATCCAGGAGAAGTCTTGGTATAGTGTGAAGTCTATTTATGTATTAATTATTAATAGATATACTAACATTTAAAAGGTGATCAAGCTACTGATATAACCAGAATTAATTACCGAGAATCAGATTATGAAAAGTGCATTTTCTCAAAAAAAGACTAATTGTTGAAATCCATAAACATGCTATAACAGAACATGGAAACTATTAACCACGGTACAGTGCTTCATGATGCAACCAGGCAACGTCACAGGTTCTTGAAATGTGAAATGGTGTGCTTTATTACACCACACAGTAACAGCATTGATTTTTCAGCTTCTCCAGGTTCATTAGAAATAAGCCATAACTCAAATTTGTTACTGATGGAGTATTCTTCTGGTGTACAGCAACCAGTTCACTAGTATTCTTTGCTAACCAGGAATTACTGAGTAGGTCAATTAGCATTTAAAACGTTTCTTGTAAAATGACAGCTATATTCATGTACTGGTAGCCCTCGACTTATAACAGTTCATTTAGTGACCCTTCAAAGTTACAACAGCACTAAAAAAAGCATTTTATGACCATTTTTCACACAACTTATCTAGCATCCCCCTGACCATGTGATCAAAACTCAGATGCTTGGTTACTGATTCATACTTATGACTGTTGCTGTTTACCAAGGTCATGTGATCACCTTTTGCAAACTTTTGAAAAGTGAATCAGTGGGGAAGCCAGATTCGTTCCTCAAGTGCATTACCAACATATCAACTGCAGTGATTCACTTAACAATGGTGGCAAGAAAGGTCATAAAATGGGACAAAATTCACTTAACAAATGTCTCACTTCACAACAGAAATTTTGGGCTCAATTGTGGTTGTAAGTCGAGGACTATTTGTTTAAAGGTGAAGGAGTTCCTGCAGATTTTATTCCGTTACTCATTGCCAACTATAGGGAGCAGTGCTCATCTCCATTTCAAGGCCATTGAGCCAGCACTGTCCGAAGAGATTTCAGTGGTCATGTGGCCAGCACTATGTCATGGAGTGCTGTTACCTTCCCATCTAAGTGGTACCTATTTATCTACTTGCATTTTCATGCTTTCAAACTGGCAGGAGCTAGTGCAAGGATGGGAGCTCACCCCATTGCATGGTGCTGGGGTCTCAAACCCTGAATGCCAGCTTTTTGGCTGACAAGCCCAGGGTCTTAACCACTGAGCCACTGCGCAGCGCCATATTCATGTATATGCAAGCAGATTCAGAATCATATTTCTCTTTCTCTAAGATGTTCAAAATCTCCTTTCTTTCCCACCTTCCCAGCTTTATAGGCTTCTCAAGAGAGTTAACTCTTCAACTAATGTGTCCAAATATGATAATTTCAGCTTGTACCTCAAGTGAGAAATCTGACGAGGGCTAGATACTGACGAGGGTGATGTGCTGAGTTTTTTCGGCTCCAGTTAATAAGCGTGATCCAGTTATTTCCTTTAATATAACCAGTCCCCTTAGTAAGTATCTTATTAAATAGTGTGCTAAGTGAAGCAAAATGTTCATGAAAGAAACTCTGCAAAGGAAAGCAGATTAAAACTTATTTGGAAGACTCAAAGAAGGTTGAGGAGGCTTCCCCTAATGAAGAAAAGGCAATAGAGGAAAACACTGCCCACAGCCAAGGAGAAGACATCTGATAAGTGATTGGACAATTAATAAAACAACTTAAAAAAGAACTAAAGACAGAATGGGAGTAACATACTGTGGGAGTATCTAAAACTTGGCAGTTGTGAAAGAGAAAATGAATAAACAATTTAAGGAAATGTCACAGCAACTAGCAGATATTGCTCAGACAGATAATGGCTACAAATAACACGCTGAGATAGGCAAGGCTCAAATGACTATTTCTGAAATAAAGATTGAGGTGGAAGGATTACAGGACCATAGCAGCCCATAATTTAAGGGCTAAAGGAGCAGCAGAAAAAAATGAGAATTCTGAGTTGTTCTATGATCCGTTTTGTTCCCTTTTCTTTCCTTGGCTATCCATGAAATATTCTCCAACATCAAAGCTCAATAGCATCAGTATTCTCTCTGTTCTGCTCCTTCAAACTCTAGCTTTTATTTTCATAGTTTCAATCTCATCACTGGGAAAACCATCGCCTGCATGATTCTGAAGTTTTAGCCATAGATACATTTGTTTGTTTGTTTGTCAAACATGTACAAGATAGCAGGTATAAGTATTAACATAAACATGAACAAAGGAAGTAAATACAGATAAATGGGGACAGTAAGAGGGGACAGTAGGCATGCTGGTGTGCTTATGCACACCCTCTTTACGGACCTCTTAGGAATGGAGTGAGGTCCACGGTAGACAGTTTGAGGCTGAAGCTGTGAGGGTTTGAGGCTGTAACAAAGGAGTTGGGGAGAGCATTCCAGGCATTGACCAGTCTGTTGCTGAAGTCAAGGCATCTGAATATCTTTTTCATGTCCTTCATGGCTACCCCGCCAAGTTTTAGTGTGTGGTATATTTCTTAACTGTTTGTTCCTTTACAATTCATGGTTGGTCCTAGGGAAGCTGTCTGTAATGGAATGAGTGGATGGCCTTGGAAAACAAGAGGAAGACATGCTGCCTACAAAATAATCAGACAAGAGAGGCAGAGCCCCCAGTGGTTTAACAGCAGGGGAAAGAAACTTAGGAAAGTCCTGCCCTAATTGTTCAGATGGTTTAAATGTGACAGTGAACGACTTGCAAGATTCTGTTAATATACTTGTACAATAAAGTAGAATTAGCTCATCTAATCACATTTCCCTGGGAGGGCTGACACTGTCCACTGCTTCAATATCTTTATTGTCAGTTCTAAGGCCAGTTGCTGTGCCTGTTGTATTAGTTTAATATGTTTACATTTAATCTTAGTTCAATTGTTTCACTGTTCTTTTTCAGTGCTATTGGCTAGTTCAATTTTTAAGGAAAAGGATGGGAAAAGATTTAATTTCTTGGCTATTCTCCCTCTGTAATAACACTTAGGGGTGGCTCCATTGACATGAAAGCAGAAAAGGCCATTTTCACAATCCCTGCAATTTCAGTCTAGCTCATGATAAAAGAAAATACAAATGACATAATATACAGCCAACAAAGGGACAGTCCCATAATCCACATGTACAGGTTACCCTCAATGTAGATGGGTTCTGGAGAAAATTCTCAGCTGAACATGTTTTGATTTGATTTCATTGAATTTATACCCCGCCTTTCTTCCCCCAAGAGGGAAGTTTCAACTGCAGTGAGGGAAAATCATCCATCCAGTCATTCTGAGATCCAGTCATTCTGAGATCCAGTCTAGCTTCCTCATCTTATATCAACTGCAAATTCCGGACACTGAATCACCATGTAGACTGTGCTATAATCTTGACTAGGATAGTGATTATCAAAATGAGAAATACTGTTCAGAAACCAATACGGACAGATTTCAGGATTTCAACTCCTGTTGAAATGTGTAATGCATGGGTGTCAAATTCGATTTCATTAAGAGCCACATAAGGGTTGTGTTTGACCTTGGTGGGCCAGGGTGGGCATTGCCAGCTCGACATCATTTGTGTCAAGGGAGCCTGTGATGGCCTGAGTCCTCTGCCAGCGAGAATGGGCTCCCAAGCTCCGTTTTCAATTGCAACAGCTTCCTGCAATTGTCTGCCAGTGAAAACAGTGCTCAAGAGGGCCACCTGAGCTCACCCTTCTGAGCTCCATTTTTGGCTGCGATGCCTCCTGCAACCCTCTGCCAGCAAAAATGGAGCTCAAGAGGGCCACGGGCCAGGTTTCACTGTTTCCAGAGTGGCCCCACAGACCAGGTCTAAGCCTATGGGTCTTGAGTTTGACCCCTCTGGTGTAATGCTTTCCCTCAAAAAATATCAATAAGGGAAGAAAAGCAAACTTTTAAACATTTAGTTTCACACGGGGAAAAAACTATTCTTGTCACTAGGCTACTATCCCATTTTTCTTGTTCTAGAGATCAACTGAACTTCAGAAACTTCTTCCATTATTATATTTTCTCTTTGGTAATGACTGCCCAGCTTCTGCTTGAAATAAATGATCAGAAAATAAAATCATCAAATGAATTTCCATATTTTTTCTGTTACCATGTTATCTTAAGAAGTTCTTATAAATTAAATAAGTGTGGTAGATATGTCCTGAAGTAAATTGTTGAGCAGGATATAGGTAGGTCTGCAACTGTTCATTAAAATTGGGTTTGACAGTTATGTATTAATTTTATAGATTATAGCAGTAAACTAAATACAGAATTGTATTAAATCTATACACTCAGGTGAATGCATCTTTATAGAGAAAGACATTTTGCTCCATCACAGTGTCAGAACAGGCATATGTGAGAAACAAACAAAATCAAATTTTCTAGACAATGTGATTGAATTATTTCTCCTCCCAACTGTTGCTCATGTCTTATTCACTGTATCTTTTTCCTGGTAAAGAAAGTACTGTATAAACTTTGCTAAAATTATACATGATATACAGTAATTATAATCCAGGTCCATTGGTAACACAATGCATGGAATCTAGTAGTCACTTTCCATTGATAAAAACCTCTTGCAGAAGCTCTCAGTTCCATTTTTGAAGACTAAGACCCTCTTAACTAAATTTCATTGAGTTGAGATTTGCAGAAGGGAGAGGGAAGGTAGAAATCAAATTACATCAGTTGATTTATTTACTTGGAAATGTGTTTCATATATCATGGATTGATTGTTCCTGTATTGCCCTTTACAATTTGTTCTTAGGAACTAGTTAAATTTTATAGCCCTTTCCTTTCCTTTCCTTTCCTTTCCTTTCCTTTCCTTTCCTTTCCTTTCCTTTCCTTTCCTTTCCTTTCCCTTTC
>JANHGC010003650.1:26699-37026 GCA_027560395.1 Boaedon fuliginosus
TGGGGCAGTTTGGTGCAGAACTGAATTTTTCTATAGAGCACATACAAACCCAAGGCTCTGTTTTATATATATAGATGGTTCCTTAATTCTCTACAGCTTCCTAGCTTGGTGATCAAAGCTATCACAAATGTACTTGATTGTTCCTCACCCCCACCTGTACCTCCTAAATTTATAAAGTAATGGTATTTTGGCACCCAAAAGTATTTCTTAGTAATGAATACATTAACATTGAGAAGGTGAAGTTGAAATGGAACAAACCATTTCCATGTCAAAAAGAAAAAAAGCTGCGTTTGTTGAAAAAAAATTGTTTTTAGATCTTTGGGTAGAAAGCTTAGAGAAGTCTTCTTCAATTAGATGTTCATTAATGTTTTAAGACAGGAACTTCCAGAATTGTACTTTGGAAAGCCATGCCAGTTGGCAACTCTAGGAATGATAGACCTAACTCAACGGAAGGGCAAAAAGTGAGGGGGAGGTGACTTTGAAGCATTAATTTAGAACACAATACAATGCCAGCTGTACCAATAAAGTCATACAATGTAAATGTAAAGACCACAAAGTTGGCCTTCAGACAAAAAAGACTCATCCTCATATCTGCTTTTTGATCTTAGGAACTAGTATTCTCTAAATGCAATAATAATTAAAAGTTCATGGAGCTCCTTTTCAGTTAAGCTGAATTTTATATAATTGAATCAATTATGGGCCTTTTGGAGGAAGACTGAGAGGACTTAATCAGAACTTTGATCTTCAGTTTTCCTGTCACTACCATACAGGTGATTAGCATTTCACTAACAATTTCCTGGTGATCTGCAAGTAATCAGTATTTGTTTGTATTTGTACCAGATTTTGTTGATAGCATAAAACTGAATCAATTATAATTTATGACCAGCAACTCTATCACTCATGCAATCATAAAATGAAATGCCACACATGATTGTGGCCAGCTTTCAATGTCAATTCCAACTATAATTGTTAAGTGAATCACCTGCAGTGAAGTTGTGACCCCCCCCCTCAACTTATTACTTCCCACTGGCTTCCCAATGACTGCTAGTCAAAAATGGCTGGCAATATTTTTAATGGCAATCACATGACTGCAGGATGGTGTGACAGTCATAAATGCAGGCCAATTGCCAGGCACCCAAGTCATAATCACACAATTCCAAGGATGCTATGATATCTGCAACTTCAGGAATTGATCTCACATCTCCTTTTTCAGCACCGTTGTAACTTTGAACAGTTGCTGAATGAGTAGTCAGTAACTGAACTACCTCTATTTCTAAAACTCAAAATTTACTTCCATGTGAAGACAGATATTGTACAACTACTGTTATATCAATAAATAACTTAAAATTAATAAGTACTGAGTACTAAAACTAGCTGAACAAGTGTTACCCAACAAAAATCTCAGTAGCAAGATCTATTAGTGACATTAGAAGATTTATCCTAGAAGTTCGTTTAATGTTGGCTATACCAATTGACCAGGTTGGTTGAGGTAGTTACTCCAGATGGTAGTTCTAAATATCATAGAAAGCAAGCAAATTATTGCATAGTTGTTCATTTTTAGTACTGAGAGTTTTCCATTTTTATTCAACTAACAAAATATTCTCTAGATTGGGTGAAAGACAGTATTGGTATCTTCTGGAAAAACATTTTGAGTTACCCCTGCAGGGATGGGTTTCTACCAGTTTGCACTGGTTCTCTAGAACTGGTTGTTAACTTTCTAAGCAGTTTGGAGAACTGGTTGTTAGAAGAAATCTCTCACCATCACCCCACTTTAACAGGGATAATCCTGTAAGGAAGGCAGGAAGGAAGCACTCTGGTGTTGTTTAGAAACTGCCTCTCCTATTACATTCTTCGCAGTATGCTGGATTTACTGACTCTTTCACCCTAAGTATTTCTTTGCTGAATTTCTTAAAGGGGAAGGAATTGTTTGACTTTCTTAAAGGGGAAGGGTTGTTTAAAGCTTTTTACACTGCTGTGTTGGGAGAAAATAATTGAATAATGAATCAGAGTTGCCAGAAAGAAGCTTTTAATGACAAGGAACCAAGATGAGTGACATTCAGCAAGGCTTCTTGGCTAGCTATAAAGATTGACATTCAAATGTGAATTTACATATCCTTTCTGAGTTTTGGTCTAAAATGTTTTTTGGTGAAGTTTAATTCTGTTCTTAGTGTGGTTTAATCCTGTGTTTATTGATGGGATAATTTTCCCTATTCAGCTTTGTTTGGAAGGAAAAAGGTTAATCTCTGATCTTGAAAAGAAACTGGTTTGAGAAATCTGGCTAGTTCCTGTGTCTATTTGTTCTGGTAATGGCAAGAGTTGGCTCCTGATAGTTATCGTTGCATTTTAACTATTTTAATTCCTCAAAGTGCTCTGGCACCCTTCCTGATTTGTAACTCGAACTTGCAGGTCTTTTTAATCTAACGATTGGAATTTAGGGCAACTTTTTGCAAGCAAAGAAGCTTTTTGTATTTTTGTACAGGTAATCTTTGACTTATAACAGTTCATTTAGGAATCATTCAAAGTTACAATGGCCCTGAAAAAAGTGACTTATGACCATTTTTCACACTTACACCATTGCAGCATCCCCATGGTCATGAGAGGCCAGGCGAGGAGAAGCACCCCTTGACATGAGTGATGTTGAGTTGGCCATCGCCACCCAGTCACATGACCACCAAGTCACTCCCACCTAGCCACTCCCACTAAGTCACACACACAGAACCGGTTGTTAAAAAAATTGAAACTAACCCCTGTACCTCTGGCCTTCTTTTTGCTATTTATGGGAAATGATATTTCTACTCTAGCAATTAAATTTTGTTGAGACATTTTGTTGTTAGCAGAGGAAGCCAAGGAACAGTCTTAAGAAAGCATGAGAACTGATGCAAGATGACAGGAAACATCTCAGCTGACATTTTTATCTTTTCGGAGCTAATATGAGCCAACGTGGAATGAGCAATTTTAGAACCACCGAAAATGGCTCCAAATTAAATGCTTGATTTTAGCATGTGTGATTTGAATATGGCTTAATCATAAAACTGCATCTTTTGCTGATTTTTTTATGTATGGCTACATTTTAAAATAGTTTTTAATTAAATTCCAAGTGTAAGGTAATTTCACAACTCCTACCATGAATATGCTGTGTTCTGTGAAGAGCTCTGCACAAACACGAAATTGGTACTACTTTTTTTTTTACTCACATTAGGAGCAGAAGTTTAAATATTTCTCCTGTCCTGTCATGACTGACTCAAGCAAGCAGTGCTCATTTCCAATTGTTAGTTGAGTGAACCGGCATTGTCTGAGAGACACTTCCATAATCATGTGTCCAGCATGAAAATATGGAACTAAGTCACTTTTCCAACTGAACTGGTACATATTTATCTACATGCATTTGCTTGCTTTCAAAACTGCTAGGTTGGTAGGTGCTGGGCGAGTAATGGGAGTTCACCCTGCCATGTGGCACTCAGGTCTTGAACTGAGGCTGTCAATTCTCCAGCTGACAAGCCCAGTTAACAGCTGAACCATCGTGCTGCAGGGAGAAGAAGCAAGGAATAATTTCCTCTTGCACAATTTTTTTTGGTAATTATATATTATGCTTAACTATAAAGTATAGTTTGGTCTTGAGATAAAAGTATGGAGGATAAGAAATAGTCTTAGAAGTTACTTACTTATTATCCCTTCTACATGGATTGCATGTGACTTAGTCCTTCAGCACCCTGAGATCATACTGTCAAAATTTGGAAGTAAACAGGGGTGAAATTCAGCCAGTTTTCATTCCCCTCTTTTGGTAAATAACAGCAGGGAATATTGTAGAAATGGGGGGGGGGGCAAGAAGAGATCTTAGGCCCCCATTTTCACTGTTCACATTCTTCAGCATCATTTTTCAGACCAATTTTGGCCCAGGTTTTAATGGAATTCATTTAAAAATGGTTATATGGGAAATGTTTAAAACTTCCTCACTCAAAAGAAGATCAAACAAAGTTTTTAAAAATACCTATATTTAGAGGGGAGATTTTCACAATGGTTTGAGAACCAGTATCCCAGCGCCTTGTCTTTGTGAACCAATTCCAAATGGTTCTTGGTTTACTGATGAATGAAAAGGGTAGAATCCCCAGAGGTTATGTCTACAGGACAATGGCAGAAAAGTGAATCATTAGTCATGTGATCAAACACAGGTATAAGCTCACATTCAGACCTTTTATCACTTTTATTCTACCTGCAAAATGTAAAGCTTTGGCCTGAATCTATTGGGGAGGAGGGTCTTCCTGCAAGCATTGTGATAGGTTTGTGAGCTTCTCTCTCTCCTACAGATAAAATTATTTATCATCATTCTGGGTTGGATATCATTTGGGGAGAGCCTAGTGACACTGTAGAGTTACCTGGATTTATTTCAGCTTTTGGACTTGAAGAAAGTAGATAAGATGGGATCCTTTGCAACTTATAAGTTGGTCTCATGCCCTACCTAGCTATTTTGTATAGCCTGGCCAGAATATATGGACTCAAAAGTAATTAGTGGGATAAGTGATGATTGGTTGGGATAAGTGGTGTACCAGCTGCCTTGAAAGGGACTGTATTGTTCACATTCTTGGACAATCCACCTCTAAATCTACTTGTTTTGTACAACATCTGTCTAACTTCCAGTTTGAGGGATGAATTTGGAAAAGTGATGGGGTCTAATGGAACTTATCTGGATCCCTTTCAGACAGGCATGGGATGAAAACTATATCAGTTTCTATGGTTGATGACTTTTTAGGAAACTGGAGGTTGTGATTGTGGCCCTCCTGTCCTATAAGACTTCTTAGTAGTGACTCAATACAATGACTCCTGGACTACCTACAAGAGTTGGTGGTGGTTGGAATTCTTGTACAGGAGTTCTGCTTCTTCTTGAGTTCTAATCAGTAGTAATAGATGATAAGTGGCTAAAACTCTAGCCATATTTTTATGATGTGCCACATGGCTTGTCTTCATCCTGCAGCATGCTGAGTGAACAACAAGCAAAAGATAATTAGCACACTTCCAACTGTGTTATTAGCTTGGTTGTAAATCAATTAACGCATAATGCTAGAGCTGTGGACTTAAATTAAGCTGAGAAAATCTGCAGTGAAAGTATCTGTTGCCTGAAACTTGTAGCCATGGCTGTGTACCCTGGTTTGGGACCCTGTGCCCTGTTAGGAGCTGTCTCTTAGAATTGTAACCTTCCCAGAATCACTTGGCTGAGATGGGCAGGTATAGAAATTGGACAAATATGTAAACCGTTTGCATATTGATAGATCATTGTCAAAGATGTCCACAATACCCAGTCATAAACCAAAGATTTCTTTAGAAGGCAAGGAATCAGGAGAAACCAGGAAAGACAATTCACATCAGCTATTGAATTGTAATTAACCTGAGATGGCAACTCGGGGGATATGTATGAACAGTAGGGTTCTTAATGGTCTTTGAGCTTGGTTGTTTTCTTGCAGACAATTCATTACCCAACTAAGTAACATCATCAGGGAATGGGATTTGTTCTCTCTCTATATATACAGGTGGTTTGCCCAGTCAGTGCTGGTGGAAGTGGTATTTGTGGTTCCTTGATTAAACTGTTGTTTACTGTTATTTTGTTAGTCTGAGTTGCTAATAAATAATAATAAATAATAATAAATCACATCAGATGCCTGTACAATTAGCACAGGAACTCAGGGTTGTGTTCTTTCTCCACTCCTCTTCTCTCTATACACCAATGACTGCACCTCAAAAGATCCCTCTGTTAAAATACTGAAGTTTGCAGATGGCACAACAGTGATCGGTCTCATTCGAGACAATGATGAATCTGCATACAGATGAGAGGTTGAACAACTAGCCTTAGAGTGTAACCAGAACAATCTTGAACTAAATACATGCAAAACTGTAGAAATGGTGGTAGATTTTAGGAGAAACCATCCTATACAACCAGGTCTTACAATACTAGAGTGCGCTGTATGCACAGTAGAGACCTTCAAGTTTCTAGGTTCTATCATATCTCAAGACTTAAAATGGTCACCTAACATCAAAAACATCATCAAAAAAGCACAACAAAGAATGTTCTTTCCGCGCCAACTCAGAAAGTTCAAACTGCCCAAAGAACTGCTTATTTAATTCTACAGAGGAATTATTGAGTCTGTCATCTATACCTCTACAACGGTCTGGTTTGGCTCTGCAAATAAACAAGATAGACACAGTCTTCAACGGATAATTAGATCTGCGGAAAAAACAATTGCTACCAACCTGCCTTCCATTGAGGACCTACTGTAGATTCTGCACAAGTCAAAAAGAGAGCTGTGAAAATATTTACAGACCCCTCACATCCTGGACATAAATGGTTTCAACTGCTACCCTCAAAACGATGCTACAGGGCACTGCACACCAGAACAACTAGACACGAGGATAGTTTTTCCCCGAATGCCATCACTCTGCTAAACAACTAATTCCCAAAACACTGTCAAATTATTTACTGGGACTGTATCACTACTACTCTTCTCATCTTTCCTAGTACCTATCTCCTCCCACTTATGACTATAACCATGTTGTTGTAACTTTACAATTTATATTATCTTATCTGTTCTCCTTAGTACGATTTGATTGCTTATTGGTATCCGGAGTCCTTCAGGATAGGGCAGCATACAAATTGTAATATTAAATTAAATTAAATTAAATCATATGACTATCACTGTTATATCTTATGATTCTTGTTGAATGTATCTTATTATTATTACTATTATTACTACTATTATTTTTTCCTTTGCGCACTTTTTCCTATGCACACTGAGAGCATATGCACCAACGACAAATTCCTTGTGTGTCCAATCACACTTGGCCAATAAAAAATTCTATTCTATATGGAGAATTCCTGACCCTACACGTTAATTTACTAAAATATAACAACAATAAAACCGAGATCCAAAAATCCTAGACTTTTTTAAAAATATCACCTTTCTGATAGAAAGTGTCTAATGAGAAATTATGTAGATGTGTACTTGGTTTTAGGAAAAAATACCAGCAGTGTATATCTTACCTGTTGTATTCTACCCACCACAAAGGATCGTGTAAGTGAGAAATTCAGAACAGATTTGTTACATCTGCATAACTGGCATGTAAAAAAAAACAAAAACAAAAACAAATCACTCCAGGCTCAGAGCCTGAGCACTTGCCAGCTAGTAATAAATGGATGTCAGGTTAAGGATTTACAACCAGTGGGGAAAAAAACACATGCACAGAGCCTGGCAGTATCAGTGAAAAAAGAGGAATCACATGAATTATCCCCTCCCCCCAAACACAATCTAAAAAATAATTGTATCTTCTTTCTTTCACTCTTGCAGAGATGTACACTTCCTTTCAAACAGATTGCATACCTATGAGAAAAGGAACAACAGAAACATTTTATCAAACCCTTCTAAAGAAATCATATATTGGGTCATAACAGGTAGGCACCTGATGCTTTTCTTGTCTTTTCATCCACTCACGCACCATTTGATTCCAGGGCAGGTAAATCTCATACCAACTTCTGATGTGCAGCCTCCAAATTCTGTGGCATCCTAGCTCAAGGGAGAGGGAGATGAGCTCCAGTCATCTGTCATATCTACATATACACATCCATATACTCAGTTAAAAGGAAATGGGGAATATAATGAAATTGGCATACTTGCCAAACTCTAATATTATTTTTACCAACAATTTGCTAAACCAGGGGTAAGTGTAGCCAGCACGTAGTGCATCTGGTGCATGGGCTGTGAGTTTGACACCTCTGCTCTATTGGAACTAGCCCCATAGATGGTTTTAAAAATAAAATAATAAATTGTGAACGACTTCATCCCAATGCTTTTACTATTCATAAAGGAAGTCAAAGCTCGAAAGGCATACCAAGTGACTAGAGGAGGTCATGGGAAGAAAACGTCATCTTTATTTTGTGATAAATGGAATTTTTTTAATGACCCACTATCAACATGACAGTCATTTTTCAAAATGGCAAACTGTTACTTTAGTAGGAGTCATGATGTGAGACCACAGAGAATATAGTTTTGTTTGCTGTGTTATGAATAGAGAGGAGTGTATTAAGAAGAACTGGAGGATTAGAGAAGGGTAGTAGGAAGAGTTTATTGATAGTAAGTGTGGGCAGATGCACCAACTGATATGAAACGTTTTGAGGACACTGGGAAAATTTCTGGAGAAATGTTACACATAAGCAACCATCACAGCCCTTCAGAAACTCATGCCTTGCTCACCTGACAAATGAATTACTGTAATTGGCTTTATAAGGGATTGCACCTGAAGACTTTGTGAAAGCTGCAGCTGGTCCAGAATGCAATGCCTCATTTTAGCAATAGCAATAGAACTTAGACATATATACTGCTCTATAGTTGTTGTGTCCCACAACCTGAACCCATGCTTTACAGCCTGGTCTTAAAGCCACAGAGTCTTTTTAAAGTACCAACAAACAGGCCACAAACTGTTCAGAGATTCTTTGTTTATCAAAAGTGTTCAAGTTCTCCAGCAGGCTGCCAACTACTCATGCAAGCTACCAAAACTGCTGGATAAGATCTACACAGCGATAAATCGGAGTCCTGAAACAGAATATTCACGATTCAAACTCAAAGCGGAGACGTCTTCCAAACATGAGACCAGAATCATCCGAACACAATACTAATCCAACGAATTGTTCTCTGCAAGGGTTGGTTTCCAACCACACCCCTTTTAAGTCTTATGGGGGGTGGCCAATTTCCAGTCAGCTGTGGCTTGGCCTCTTCCCTTTCTTTCCTGCTGTTGCTGCCTTCTCATTAACCTCCATGATCTTGCGTTAATCAGGGCCTCTTCTCCACTGCTATCAGAAGCCGAGGGTTCCTGATAACTAGTGGATGGCCCAGTCACAGTCACAATATCAGCAGACAGTTCCTCCCTTCCATCCGACTCTGGCTCCAGGTCTCCCTCTGAGTCGGAATCAGCTGCCAGATCTGCAGCACGCTTCCGAGCCACAACAATAGTGCTTTACAAGCATTATACTGCTCTGAGTAGTTTACATATGTCAGCATATTGAGCCAACAATCTAGGTCATAATTTTACCAACCTTGGAAGGCTGAGTCATCCTTGAACCCATCAGGATCAAACTCCAAACTGCAGGTAGAGGTAGCCTGCAATACTGCATCCTAACCTCCATGCCACAGGGTTCCTGACTTTATGCCCATTTGAGATCAATGTTTTGCAAGTTAGACTGGTAACTGGCTTCTGAATTCAATTCAATGTCCTTTCAGCATCAAGATGCCATTGCACAAGAGTTTTTTCCCCATGCTATCCAGTGGTGGTATTCAAATATTTTCACTACCGGTTCTGTGGGCGTGGCTCGGTAGGCATGGCTATGATGTCGGCCAATCAGAGGTGGTATTTGCTGTGGTCGGCCAATCAGAAGTGGTATTTGCCAGTTCTCTGAATCAATCAAAATTATTGCTATCAGTTCTCCAGAAACTATCAGAACTGGCTGAATACCACTTCTTTTTTTTTAACCAAATTTTATTGCATTTTTTCTTTACAAATATGCTCGTTTTCAAGCCAAGGTGTTTCAGGTTACACATCTTCTAACAATCAATTCCTTCAAATATTTTCCCGATCATCACGTTATTTATCATCATTACATATTTTTCATTTAAATTCATGGGGGCGTGGTTGTAACCACAGTGAGATCAGTTGAGTTTTCAAAAATCTCTGTGAAAACCCCCAAAATTCTTCCCTGCCTGGGACCCCAAAGGATCTAATCCTGTCATGTAGAGACAGAAGAAAGAGGAATGTCGACTGGAGGACTCGAAGGCAGTGCACCGTCTCCCTGCTCGACCCCGTGTTCTAGTTCTATAGAAAGAAAAGTGGCTGCAGAGCCGCACTAAGCTGGGGCCAACCGCGGAAAAAAGCTGAGTTGAAAAGATCTGGAGAGAACCAAGGTGTTTCAGGGGTAAGTGGAGAGAACCCTCAACAAAGACTTTAAAAGAATGTGCCACAGGAAAGTTTAAAAAAAATTCTAAGCGGCATAACTAAAATTTTGGAGAAGGAACTTGATTGGAAATATATGGCGGATCGGAAATATATGGCGGATCGGAAACTGTGTTGCTTTAAGTTTGTACGGGACCGGAATGGACTTTAAAACTTTATTAGCAGAGCAGTTGGTAATAATAAAGTGAACTTAAACTGAACAAAAATAATGCCAGAACGAAAAGAAAAGGGAGGACTGTTAAAGTTAAAAAATGTTTCATTGAGCTCAGAGAAGCTAGCAAGATGCGTATCAGAGGGACTAAATCAGATTTAAAAAGAGATGTTGGAGATACTAGTTATTTAT
>JANHGC010003651.1:25055-37180 GCA_027560395.1 Boaedon fuliginosus
GTAGAGCGCGTTACAGTAGTCCAATCGAGAGATGATAAGGGCATGAGCGACCGTATGTAGCGCCCCCTGGTCCAGGACATCTCTTCATCATACCAATACCTAAGTTTACCCTATATTGCAAGCTGTAATTATTAATTAGAAATCATATTAGCAGGAATACGTAACATCTAAGCCAACACCAAATTATAACAGGGTTTGCAGCAATGTGCAATCCAAACTCTATGTTTTACTGTTAGTCAGTTGACATTTCAAGTTTTGAAATGGGTTTTTAAAACAGGACGTGGGAATTAGCAGTGAAATTTTGTATAACTTTATATAACCGCTTTGGAACAGGGCCATTTGAGGTGCCAACCTGTCTGAAAAGCTGTTGCATGCCTGGTTTTTGTTTGCCTTCAGGCCAGTTTATAAGGAGGACATTCCCCTTATTTAAAACACAATTTAAATCTACTCTGTTCAGGGTTGAAATATAGTTCCATTAAATCAGTATAATACTTATTAATTGGAACAATGGGAGTTACAATCAATCTAAGGAGAGGACCTCATGTTATGAAATTCTTCTGTAAACAAATGGTCACATTTTTCAGTGGGCTGCCCTAAGTTTCACCACTGATCAAAGTAGTTGGATCCCACAAAGCTTCGTAGACTTCAGTTTTGGACAACTGATTTAAGGAATTGTTAGACTGACATCAAGCAGGGGTCCTTAGAATAAGAATGCTTTTAAATCTCTGCCTACTGCCAACAACGGGCCCAGCATACCCAGGTGATCACTTCTAACCACAGAGGAAGTTCTGATTAGCCTACGAAATCAATAAAAAAAGATTGACTAAATGAGTCTGCAATTCACTTCTCGTACATATCCTTAAAAGCAGCTTTGCTATAAGCAATGTCTTTTCCAAGTAGTCCTTGACTTATGACCATCATTGAGATCAAAATTTATGGTGCTATTTGAAATATTTGTTAAGTCAGTCTTACCCCATTTTATGACTTTTCTTTCCACAGTTGGTAAGCGAATCACTGCAGTTGTAAAGTTAGTAACATGGCTGTTAAGCGAACCTGGCTTCTCTATTGAGTTTGCTTGTCGGAAAGTTGCAAAAGGCAATCACATGATGCCAGCACACTGCAACAGTCATAAACATGAACCAGTTGGGAAGCATCTTAATTTTGATCACATGACAGCACAAGGATCCTACAATGGTTTGTAAGTGTAAAAAATAGTCATAAGTCACTTTTTAAAGTGCCCTTCTATCTTTGAAGTAACTAAACGAACTCTTATATTCGAGGACTACCCTGTATTTCCCAGTAAAGGTGCATAAATTCAGCCTCCTATCTGGCAAAATGCCTTTAACGACATATTGCTTGGCTTCTTTCTGTCAGCAATGACATCAGACATTCCCTATTCTATATGTACGGTCCACGTAAAGATCGGCGATGCGGTACAGCTAGTATACAGTATTAACCTGCAATAATTGGAGGAGAGCCGTTTTCGGGGCAGAATTAAATAAATAAATAAATTCAAGGCGATTTTTTAAAAACTCCTTTTAACGCGTATATAAGAGCCTCAAGGGGGCGCCCTTCGGGAATCTTTCCGGCTGGTTTTCGCAGTCGTCGCTCTCGGAGAGCGCGTCGTTGCGGGCGCGTTGGGCGCGTGGCGGCACCATCCGCGACCCTGCGGTGCCGCCCCTTTCTCTCCCCTCCCGCCCTCTTTCTCTCTCTCTCTCTCTCTCGCCCGCGCGCGCTCTCTTCCGCGGGGCTCCCTTGCGCGCCTCTCCTCCCGGCCAGCGCGGAGACCGCGGGATGTCGGGAGCGGTGTCGGGCGGCGGGCCCGGACCCGTGGCTCAGGGACTGAAAGAAGCGCTGGTGGAGACGCTGAACGGCATCCTCTGTCCGGTGCAGGGCGTTCGTGCTGCCGCTGAGGAGCAGGTGAAGGTGCTGGAGGTGACGGAGGGTAGGTATACCGGAGCTGGAGGTCCTTGCCTGGGCTGTAGGACCGAAGGCCGTGGTACGGGAGGCCTTCCGTGGGGGTCCTGCGTGGCCTCCTGAGCCTGCGGGCTTTGCAGCCGTCGCTGCCCTCCCCCTTTTTACTTCGGCGAGGGGAAAAGCTGTCGCCGCAAGCGAGGGTGGAGCGAGGGATCCCCGATCGGGGCGCGGGCGATTCCTGAAAAGGAAAGCGAAGAGACGGAAAGCTCGCCTCCCTTTCTTGCCCACCCACCCCCCGCCCTTTTTTTTGGTTCCGGGTTCATTTCAGGATCCGGTAGCCAATCATTTCTTGTTCCCACAATGTTGAAGGTACCAGATTCCTATTTCAGTCTTCTTTTTCCTGAAGAGAGACTGAAAAACAATGTCTTCGATATTAATGCAACATGTTAACGAATTGGCCCCTTTTCTGGATTTGCACAATGCCTTGAACCATAGATCTGATTTGCAGGACACCACAAAAAAGAAACCAGCTAAGGTTTATGCTAACCAGGTCTCTCATTTTTATAATCAATGTTTCTTCCTGTTTATTCATCCCAATTCATATCCTGGATCATTCTACTTCATTTGCTTCCGATAAAGTGAGATGTAAAAAGTTAGCTCATGACACCTTTCTCTCTTAATAAAATTTTGTTAGACAGAAAAGCTGTTGCCTTCTGATTCCCAAGCTAAGGTATTGTAAATAATTAAAGAAACAAAAAAAATCCTAAAATTGCAGCATGATATGGTGTGTGCAGACACATGGACGCATCTAATGAAAGCAGGTGGAACCATAATGAAGTTAAATAGTGTCCCTTTCATGATACTGCACAGATTGTTATTTTAAAGACAAGTCACACTTCCATTTTTATTAGCAATCACTGATCAAATAGTATGGTGTGTTTGTGTAATGGCATAGCACAACCACAAAATATTAGGTATATCTAATTTTTATGTTCACAACAGCTATCAAATGGTTCTGCTATTTCTAACCAACTAGGTAATTTATTTTTTTGTGCTGTATGTTAAATATATTGTATTTTTTTTTTACCAAATTTACATTTGTATTATACTAAAACTAGAAATACAAATATAAATACATTATTGATCACTTGTTCCAGCAATTGTAAAGGACTTTTCAAAATGCATGACATTCATTATCTTATTGATAACAGATTGGCTTACATTGGGATAAAAATGGGAATATCCACTATAAGAGTCTAATGATGAAAATGATCCCCCTCCAAATGCTTCCTGAAAGAATTCAGTTTTCACAAGCATTTGGAAATATAACAGGACACATTAATCTGTATGGGTTTGGCTGCAGACACATTGGCTGCAATTGAAAACACTATGTACTATCCCATGCTCCCTTAACCTCACAAAAATGGGAAACTGCTAGTCATTTCTTTCAGGTGGCACCTACTAAGCCAATTTTACTCAGAAAAGGCAAGCCTGAAGGAGCAAAGTGAAGATTGACAAGGCTTGTATAAATGCAGACCACGGTGATAAAATTTTCCATGACATACAAAAAAATTATGCTGTGTTGTTTTACTCATTCTTATTACTTGGTATATTTAACACCAATAGAATAAATTAGAAGTAGTACTATAGTAGTAATTATTTGAAGAAACAAGGAGACATTAGTCTATGTATCAGAATTAAGTATATGGTTTGCTTTTCATTATTCAGTATGAGTGTTCCTGAAAATATGATTCTTGAGAAAATTTACTCAACAAAACATGTATTTTCGGTGATTCATGCATGCAGTTGTTATCCTTATTATCACCTTCTGATTCTTTTTAAAGAACTGCAATAATAGAACTGAATTATTCTGTCAGAGATTTTGTGAATAAAAAATGTTAACATACTTTGAAAACTGTAATGTACTTAGCTGTAATGTAAAATAATCAAATTCAAAATAGTTGATTTTACATACAGTAGTCCTGCTGGCCACATGTTCATGGAAGTGTCTTTGGACAAGGCTGGCTCCCTTGACTAAGAAATGGAGATGAGCACCACCTCCTAGAGTCAGACATGACTGTACAGGGGAAACATTTACCTTTATTTATTTGAACTATCTTTAATCTTAGTTGCAATGGAGAAATGAGAGGGAATCAGAGTAAAATAATTTGGTTGTAGATTTTAGAGCTTTACTAGTTTGTCAAGAATATGTTTCTATGATAGGACCTCCATGGCTACACGTTAGCTATTACAAAATCTAAAAACTATAGGATAATTACTGATAACTATTCATAATTTTGACATGAATTGTAGCAGACTATTGCAAACACTTTCAACCAGGAAATAATCCACTTTGATTTGTTTTAATACAAAATTCATTATTGCTGCTGTTCCATCCTAAGGACTGATTATACAGTCCTAATGTATTATATTAGTTTTTTTAGTTAATAACTATGGAAGTTATATCATTGAATATATTTTTTCTTTCATATATTTGTTCAGCATTGAAGAATATTTTTTCAAATGGGAAAACATTACTTTCTTTAAATAATTCATGGACACTGCTTCTATTCTGTTTTCTATAAGCTTTCTTTATTGTCTATGAGGTGAAAAAATGTCATAAGAACAATAGGAAACAGTCATAAAGTCAAACAAAAACTGTAGGGAATGAATTGCTTAAATAATAAAGAGTGGGTTGTGAATAAAGTCATTATACTACAGTTTCTTCACCATTCTTCACCCCTCTGGATGATTGTGAGTGTGGCTGGATTATTATTGTTTTAACTATGAAATTGTTGTTTATGTTGTTTTAATTGTAAGCCACCTAAAGTTCCCCCTGACAGGGGAAATGAGGTGGGGTATAAATACAAATAAATAAATAAATAAATAAAATTGGGACGAGAAATTCTGTTGTTAAGCAGCAGAAGTGAGTCTTGTCCAGTTTTACAACCCTTTTTTTTTGTCACGGTTGTTAAATAAATCATCATTGTTGTTAAGTAAACCATGCAGTCATTAAGCAAATCCCATTTTCACCGTCGACTGTGCTTCTCAGAAGCCGGTGGGGAGGATTGCAAAGGGAATCGCATGATCCCAGGATGCTGGAAATGTCATGATGGAAGAAATATCCTTCTGGGTTCAGTTCAAAGATGGTTTAATGGTGGACAGGACCACATGGCTTGGACATCCTGAGCAAAGAAAAGGGAAGAGATGCTCAGAGTCCCTTGGTTTTATCCCCTCCCTGGCTTTGAACTTCCTGGGGCACAGGAAGAGTATTCTTTTTTTTAAAAATAATATTTTATTATTTTCAACAACAACAAAATTTTAAAAACACATTCTTTGTCCAAACATAGATGCTTGGGTTACAATTGTTTCTGTTAGCAAGTTTTGAATATATATATTTACTTAATCATTTTTAATTTTATTGTACTTAAAACAAATTTTTTCTTTTTTTTAAAAAAAGCATATCTTCCTTACTCCCTCAGCTTCTCAACATAATTTAGTTACATTCCCATAATTTACAAATAAAAATTGATACACCAGACAATGGCTGTTGCAATGAAAGTTAAAGAAACCTTTAATTAATGTTCCAAGGCATTAATCTTCAATCAGTAACAAGCTGCTTAATTAATCATGCAAGTACTTTTTCCAAGAAAATAAAATTAAAATGTCCCCAAAACCTTAGGTCTTTGTGTGAAACCAAATAAGCAGAAAGCATTGTATTTACTTTTCCAACAATATCATTATCAGAAGCAGAGATTTTTTTAAAAAAAAAAAATCCACCAAATGTGTTAATGCTCATAAAAAGAAAATACCAAACTATACACAGAAAAGAATTACCAAGAATTTTTAAAACATAATGGAAGTGGAGAAATATACTGTAACTTATACTTCATTATTTAAATTTGTTATTTAAACAATTCAATCTTAAATATGTTTACTCAAAACAAAAACAAAAAAATTCTTTAGTGGACCTTACTTCCAGGAAAATGTGTACAAATGTCTCACCACATCCAATTGTCTTATATTTCGTTTACATTCAAAAGTTTTTTTAAAAAGAAATCTAAATCATATTTTTATTTTCAACCTTCTCCTTGAAAAGAATAATTTGGAATGATAAATTGGTAGAGAGATAGTTGACATATCCTTTCCTACATATCCCATAAAGTGCATAATTAGGAAACAATTTGCATAACAAGGCTGTTTACGCTTTCCTGTGGCTGAAACTTGAAAAAGATACTTTTCGTATTTTTATATCACCACACTGCACCTAAAATGTTTTGATAAGATAAAATATAATTCAAAGATATAGATGAAGAAATTTATATGTTCCTTTTAAAAATACAATAAATTAATAATAAATGTTAATTTATTATTAATTGCAGATGACAAGACTGAGAAATCTTACACCACAGTATAACATTTTAAGTTGGGTTTATAAAGCAGAAAAAGAATCTGTCATTCTCACTTCATTTATGTGCTTGTTTGCTTATCTTTATTTTATTATGTGACTAAATTCCATATGGATTTATAGAAGCATAAAAATGAAAAGCTACATTTCCATAACAGAAAAATAAAAAAATACAGAAATAATAATCCTTTAAACTGTCATCATATTTTATAAATTATGTTAATCAGAAATAAGGATAATAATAGGCGTTATAACATATAGAGTACAGGTAGCTCTCGACTTAAGACCACAATTGAACTGTTGCTAAGCAAGGCAATTGTTAAGTGAGTTTTGCCCCATTTTACAATCTTCTTTGCCATAGTTGTTAAGTGAATCACTGCAGCTGTTAAATTAGTAACATAGTTGTAAAGTGAATCTGACTTCTCCATTGACTTTCCTTGTCAGAAGTTTGCAAAATGTGATCACATGATCCAGGAACACTGCAACCATCATAAATATGAGATCACTTGCCAAGCATCTCAATTTTGATCATGTGACCATGAGGATGATGCAATGGTCGTAAGTGTGAAAAATGGTCATAAGCTGCTTTTTTCAATACTGTTGTAACTTTGAACAGGCACTAAATGAACTGTTGTAAATCAAGGACTACCTTTACTTTTTTATATCTAACAACTGCTCTTCTCTATCAGACAAACAATCTGTCTAGTCAGCTTTGTCTTTTCCCCAATTCTCAATGCAAAGGAGAAAGAGGGAGTTGTAGCTTTTTCTTCCACCTATTCTCTGACCACCATAGAAATTAACTGAAGTATATTTTCGTATTTACAGCTCATCAGCTGCAGTCCTGGCCAGAAATCCCAATTTAGAAGATAGTTGGGAATATAATATATATGTGCTAAACATTGATTTATCCATATATTTCCATGCTGGAGATACAAGCGTAGATTGGTTTTATTGATTACTGAGCCACAGTTATAAATATAAGCTTTCTCTGTCTCTAAACTCATTCCTAATCTAAAATCTAATCTATTTTACCAAGCTTAATGTAAAAATATTATATTCATCTTCTATGACAAAGAGACTCAAAAAGAGAAAGAGAGAGAGAGTGAGAGAGAGAGAGAAAGGGTGTCGTGTGTTGAATGCAACCTTTCCAAGGGCATTATAGGGGAAGAAAACTCAAACTCTGACTGAGGGAATTATATATTCAGCAATTGCTCATCCAAAATGTAAAATAATGTCAGTCTATAGAAGCTGAATGAAGGCATCTTTGAGTTCCAGGTCACTAACTCCATCACATGCAAATACCTTGTGGCAATCCTTGTAATTAAAGTAAAGTGAAAATATACAATAAAGATGTTGTCAGAAACTGCTGACATCCTCGACAATAAAGGAACACGATAGATAAAGTGAATGCAACTTGTGGAGCTCTATTCCTATAGCGGTAGCCATATCATACTGCATCAAACACCTACTGCATTACAAGCTGTAGCTACTTCTAGCAGACCATGGAAGATAATTGCAATGGACTTTGTAGTTGATTTACCACCTAGCAGTGGGTGTAGTGTAATATGGACTGGATAGACTTGTTTTCAAAGCAAGCACACTTCATAGCATGTCAGGGATTACCATCAGCACAATGCCTAGCCATCCTATTTATCAAACATATTTATAGGTTGCATGGAGTTCCGAAGCAAATAATATCAGATTGAGGGGTGCAGTTCACTGCACAGTTTTGGAAACAATTTATACATCTGATAGGATCGTCACAGGGCTTTAGCACTGCATATCACCCAGAGACAAAAGGGTAGCAGAGAGGGCCAATGCAGTAGTTGAACATTACCTCCGCAGTTACAGTAATTACCAACAGTCAAACTGGGTAGACTTGTTACCATTTGTGGAGGTAGCTTACAAAACTTCAGTACATAGAAGTATTTATTTTTTATTTTTTTATTTATTTTATTTGATTTATACCCCACCTCATTTCCCCGATCAAAGTACTGGGATGAGGACAGGAGTTTCCCGCTATCTCAGAAATAGAACCAGAACATAGACAGACTATGCAACCAGTTGAATGGGCTGAAAAATTTCCAGTAATCTGGAAAACCATAACTCAAGCATTACAACATGCTAATGAGGAAAATAAAAGAATAGCTGACAAGAAAAGAACAAACAGACTACAATATAATATAGGTGACCAAGTTTATTTATCAACCAAATATTTAAAGTTAAGAATACCAGGAAGAAAGCTAGGTCCAAAATATATACATTCCAACAGATGTATTTTTTCTCTGATAAAACCAAAGATAAGATAATAAAATGAAAGTTATTTGAAGATTCCACTTTTCTGCCTAAATAACTTTGAATAGTTTATAAGAAAGATGAAAACTTAATTTAATACAAATAATTAATCAGAAATGAAAAGAAATATTGAAAAAATATTACAGTTATCTTAAACCAAACCAAACAAAATAAAACCTAACCTGCATATCAGTCTTATCAAAATATTGATTTTGATTCTGGAAATAAAATTTATTTATTTATTTAGAGTATGGCAAATACATGGACTTATAGTGGTTCATATGTTAATGTCCAGTCCACCCAGACATTCAAGGACAGGGTGGTTTATGTTGAAAATCAGACATTGGGCCGGTGTAAGCTCTTGATGGACATTCAGACACAATGTGATGGATATTTTGTTGAGGAGCACCAGTCACCCTGAGCTGTAGAAAAAAGACCCCACTTAAACAATGAGTTCTGATAGACACCATGCTGGGTACGGATCCAGTTCAGAGTTGACCAATGCTGGCAAGGAAGGTCAAAACCTGGCACCTTCTGTGTAGGGTCAACTACGTAACTGCCTGTATCTCGGCATTCAGTGGCCCATTTGGCTTTCCACTGTGTGCTGATGTCAAAGTTGTTACACAGCTGTTGAGTGAGTGCCAGAGAGGGCTTCCTGGATTTAAGCCTGCTGATAGATGAGGAAGATCAGCATGCACAGGAAGAAGTTGATTTCTCATAATTTTGTTGTACTCCTTCACTAAGGCTTCCTGCCTTCGTAGAGCTAGTGGTGCAATGTGGCTCAAGATGGGGATCTAGCAAGTAGGAATAGATTTTATGCAACCGCTTATGAACCTCATTGTATCTTGTTATCTCATTGTATATTATTCCCATTGCATGGAAATAAAATAAAATAATGGTTCAAAACTGGAACACCAGCCCACCAGAATATATTTGGGTATGCATTGTAGCTACACTGCTCTCTTGGCTATACCAGACAGGAAATGTGATTAGATGAGCTAAATCTACTTTATTGTAAGGCTATATTATAAGAACCTTTCAAGTCTGACTGTTAAGCCACTGTAGGGTTCTCCTGTAGCTTCTTTGTGCCTAAGCAGCAACTTTTTCCTTTGTCCTCCAAGATCACCCCACACATCCCACATTAGAAAAGCACATGATAATTGATCAGGAGAGACTTCATAGCTATATAGTCAAGCTGTAGGCAACCAATTTCAGGGACCATCTTTTGCCATTTGTTTCTACTCGTCCAATTCGGTCAGGCAGGGTGGACATGCTTCAGGTCCCATAAGCCAAGAAATGACAATTTCTGCTGTAATGCCCATCCAATGGACAATCCTTCCTTCAAAGACTTCCCAGAAAGGGCTTGATATTGCTGGTCTTTCAAAAAGTCCTAAAGACCTGGGCTTACAGCTGTGTGCAGACAATGTTACTGCCATTGGGATTTCCTGAGGTTAACTGGTGAGTGGGAACTTGGAACTATAAACTTCATGAGACATTGTAGGACTACACAGCTGCTAAATTTCCATTGCAGCATATCAGGCCTTCTGGCTTCTTTTTGGACTGCATTCTGCAATCTTGTGTCTGCAATCCTCTGAATGTTCTGTAATCGAGCCTGGGAAGGTTACTTGGGGAATCCTGGGGCCAGAAGGAAAGTTGGGTGAGAGGCAAGTCTGTTGGTCCCTCTCCCCCAGGTGAGAGCTGGTGCGGGGGGAGGAATGGCTCCCTGCTTGGTGGATGAGAGCGACCTGGCAGGGCATGATTTGTGCATTGAGTGGATATATTCTGATTGTGTTAGGAGATAAGGGGTGCTGTATGTGACCACTCTGTGGCAATGAGGAAGGGGTGGTCTGAGTTTGAGGGTGCTAAGACCAAGTGCTATAGTGCCTGTAAGGCTCATCTTGCCCCTGACTGTCAGTGGGAGGAGGTTTTTCCCCTTTTAAGGATGAGTGTTGGAGATGGGAGATGGAATGGTTCTCAGGGAAGGCAGAGGATGGTGACCTATTTCAGTGGTGTTGGGTAATGAAAGATACACAAGGCAAGGGGGGACTGGCATGGGGAATGCAACCTCGGTATTTATTTATTGTTTTGATTTTTATCCCGCCTCTCTTCACCCATTCGGGGAACTCGAGGCGGCAATTTAGTACCGGTCTTGTGTTCTGCCCTCTTGCACTCACCTCATTTACCTGGTCAGCAGGTCTGTGGTGTCCCTGGTCTTAGGCTGCTGCTTTTAAATGTCAGATCAGTCTGCAATAAGGCTAGCCTTATTGCCAATTTGATTCTCAAAGGGAAGATTAATCTGACTTGTATTACCGAGACCCAGAGGGAGACATTTCCCTCTTAGAAATGTGCCCAGTGGGTTATTTAGCATGGCACCAGTCTAGACCTCAGGGCCGGGGAAGGGGTGTGGCTGTTATTATCAAAGAATCTCTAGTAGCTTCCAGGGGCACTGTTCCACAAGTGCCCAGCTGTGAGATCCTTTTTTATTAGGTTGAGCTCAAGGGATCAGGTGGGATTGCTGCTGCTGTAGCAGCCTTCCTGCTGCACGATAGCTTCCTACCCGGGCTCCTGGACCTCACCTCAGGGCTGGCGGTGGAATCCTCCAGGCTTATAGTTCTGGGGGATTTCAGCCTGCCATCCCTGGGGTTGGGGTTAGCCCAAGATTTCATGGAAACCATGATTTCCATGGGCTGGTTCCCAGGTTATCCAGAGCCAAACTAGGAATAGTGCTCACACACCTGATTTGGTGTTCTTGTTGGAGCAGTGCCTATATGACCTGGAATTGGTGAATCTGTCCTTAGTCCCCTTGACATGGTCAGATCATAGTCTGTTGGCAATGAGTTTCTCAAGAGCTGTACCCTCCCATAGGAAGGCAGGACCTATTAGATTGGTCCCTCCCCCAGGGCTGGGTTTCTACCGGTTCACACCTATTCACTAGAACCGGTTGTTAATTTCTAAGCAGTTCGAAGAAACAGTTGTTAGAAGAAATCTCCTTTTTTTTTTTTCACTTTACAGGGAAAATCCTGCAAAGAAGGCAGGAACTAAGCCTAATCTTTATTGCCCTTTATATCAACTGCCTCTCACATTCTTTGCCCAGGCATACTGTCTCCAACTCCCGGCAGTTTCTATCCCCCTCCCCAGTTTCAGTTTCTATTTCCCCTTCACAGCAGCTTCACTGCTCTTAAAGGGGAAAAGTAGTTTAAAGCTATTTCTGTTGAAGAAATAATTGAATAATGAACCAGAGCTGCCAGAAATTTTTTAATGAGAAGGAACCAAGATGAGTGATATTCAGCAAGCCTTTTTGGTTAGGTAGAAAGATTGACATTCAAACATGAGTTTACATACTCGATTAGACTACTGCAATGCGCTCTACATGGAGCTGCCCTTGAAGAGTACTCGGAGACTTCAACTGGTGCAGAATGAGGCTGTGCGAGTGATTATGGGGAAACCTAGGTATTCCCATGTAACACCGATCCTCCGCGAGCTGCATTGGTTGCCAGTGGTCTTC